>JAQGCS010000615.1:0-20081 GCA_034702105.1 Fuscozetes fuscipes
TAGTATCTCCTGAGATTTTGATCATGCTTTTGATTTTTGTTGTCATAAATTTGATAAAATCTCAAACTTATTTCAAATTTTATTTTATTTGATTTTCTTTTCTAATAAAGAATTTTGGGATTTATTTATAGAATATCATTTAATTTCGTGATTTTTAAACCCCAATAAAAATACGAATACGAGGACATCTTAAAGCGAATGATATTTGAAACATTTTGTAAAACAAGACCACCCTGATTAGCCATTGGGTCAGAATTAAGTTATGCTAAACTCGATTCATTGAATTTCAAAAATACATATGAAATGAATCGTGAAATAAGTGAAACATTTTTAGAGTTTTCATTCTTTGGATTCTATGGATAAGACTTTGAGGAACTCAGAGAAGACTCAATCAAAATAAAAAGTCTGCTCATATTTAGGACACAATTTTATTTCGAGAAACTTCTGTTCTGTCAAATAATAATAATTGATTGCATTTCTCAGACATTTCAAACCTTTTTCCAATTCATGAAATATATTTTTAAACTTCTTTTTTTCAAATCAAATATTTTGAGCTCAAAAGCGAACAAAACAGTGGAAAGAATTGAATTATAGATATTTTTTACAAAACGTGATAAAAGTTGTGACCAAAAAATATATTAATAACAGTTATAATGAGTGTATCATTGATTTCTACCGATTTGTCTGTTATTAATTTTTTTACTCTTTTTAACGAATAATTAATTCAATAAATTTTTTTGTTATTTAAATACAAAAAGCAAATACTTATCGGTTTAGATATGATTTAATAATCAAATTTTTGATTGAAAAGGTGTAACCCTTCAAAAGATTAAACGTTTTGTTGAACTTGAAATTGAAATTTTCAAAAAATATTTCAAAAAAATATTTATTTTGAAAAAATGCTAAACAAATTCCAACGCCTTTTTAGGATTGGTTTTAAATGTTTTCAAGGTACATCAAACGTTGACAAACAGAACACTATCCGAAACTCAAGAATATTTTCTGCAAATAATATGATTTTCTCTCACAATATGAGTGATTAGTCTCGACTTTAATTGGTTGCACCCAAAGGAGGTTTACCCAGTAATCAACTTGATCGATGATGACCAGCCTAGTAAAGTTTGGTGTAACCACAATTGTCATTTCAAATACCGTACTCATCTGATTTTAGGAAAATAAAAAAAGTTTAAACAAACAAAAATGGCCCAACTCTTGGCATAACTGACAAGTCTTGATTTGTTAAACAATTGGTGCAGAATGTTGACATAATAGATCAAAACTTTAAAAGAATCCTGGTAAGTTCGGTATAAGTCCATCATCCATTTGAATGGTCTAACCTCACATAATATTTGTGAAAAACAATAATAATTTCAAATTTTTTATTTCTCTGTTACACATTAAATTACACTGATAATGATCAACAAGGTAAATTAGTGAAACAAATTAATTTAAAATTACTCTATAACTAGCTCGAATGTTTTGATATGACCCTTGAATATAAGTGACTATTATATGCATGAAAATATAAATAGAAATTATTAAAAAGATATTATTGAAAAGATTAAATTTATGGGATTTATTCTATTGTTTGCATGATTAAACTTCTTTTGACTAAAATTGAAAGAGAAACTGATTTATTAGAATTTTGTAAATATTTGGCTGAAAGTAACTCAAGGACTGGAATATAAAATTTTGTTTCCATAGAATTCTTCGACAAATGACTGCAAATCATAACTTAGTTATTTTAAATAAAGGCTGTCTTCGAATACAAACCCACAAAACGCTTTTCTGTGCTAATTATTGTCTGCGGAGAATATAAATGATTAAAGTTTCCGCAAAACAACAATTATAATCAAACAATAATTAATTTCATTCATTTTAATTTCGTTTTAAAGAGTACTAGAAATGAGTTATTCGTAAGTTTTGTGTTTCTCTTTTTATTTCACTCAAATGAGTGATTATTATTTGTGATTCAGATTTAGGTTATTATCCGTATTATTATGAATTCGGGTTTCGAACAGACCTTAACGGAGTCCTAACTTAAGCAATGTTTTAGACATTGAAATCGAGATCAAAATCAGAGCAAAACACAGCTTTTCATTAGTTTTTCATTTTTCAAATATTTGTATTTTGTTCAAAAAAAATGAAAGCAATGGCTTTGAAGAGAATTCAAACTCAATTAAGAACAGCACTTCTGGGAATCCTTTCAATCAGTTTTGGGACTTATTTTGTTTGGCATCAAATTATTATTCTTCGCCTTTTTATCTACTTTACAATTGCCTTCATTCGTTTCATTCATTTGATTTGAGTCTCTTTTCATTGTAGTTCTGGTTTTACGTGATTTGAAAACTAATTCATTTTATTTTCAAAGAAATTGATAACAAATGACTCAAAGTAGGGAAGAGCAAGATTGAAAAATTAGTGGGCGCAAAACTACTGTATTTCTACAGCTATCCTTTAACATGTACATCTCTAACAGGTACATTCAGGCTCTACAGCTAATGAAGATGTGCTTTACATACAAATCGGTTTCAAACTTTAAAATGTGAGGGAAATTACAACATTTTGAAGGACAGCTCCTAAGGGCGTTGCTCATAAAATCCTTGCTCATCTTTGACTTCATCAGATTAAAATATATTCGATTTAAAATTCATTCTTTGTCAAATTGCTGCCATTACAATAGGCTGTTCACGACAGGCATCTCTCTAATCAATATTTATTTATCTGTATTTCATTCTTCGCTGAATTTTAAATAAAAAGAAAATAAATAATAATAAGGAATATATAAAAAGTTTTTATGATTTACTACTTGTTTTGCGAACAAATATTTTTAATATCCATCACAAAAGTCTGACTACTTTTATGTTAACACAATTTAAAAGCATTAACTTCTGTAATAATTATTTCTTTTGTATACTCGACTATAACTGACCCAAAATCTGGTCTATAGTTCACAAAACATAATGAAAGAGACAATGATTTACGACATTAACTAAAACTTAATAATATATTAGAGAAAAGTTATAATCAAAACGACAATTATTCGGTTCGTCAGTCAATTACACCGATTTTTATTGGACTAACCGTTTAATTATGTAAATAATCAAATTGTAAAACCTTTGACAAACTACTCATTCATTTTAGAATTTGGATGAATTCAATTGAATTTTAGAAATGAGGAAAACTCTTTTTTATTAATAAATATTCGTCGCAAATATTTTTCTAAAAACTTGTTTTTTCATCAAAACTGAGTTTTTTTGTGAAAACAAAATCATTAGTTTTATAACTTATAAGCAATAATTGGAAAACACTTTTTGACTAATAGTTTAATTCCGATTCGGTTTGAAATTCGTGAGAAATGCATTCAGACGTCAATTGTTTGAGAGGTGTTTCGAAATAAAAGCTACTAGTTTAACTGCTCTTAATTGAAAATTCAAGCAGTGTATAGAGACTTATCAGTGAGAATTTATTGAAAAAAATTTAAAATCAATAAATAAATCGAATTATAATTAATGAGAATTCCACGAGTTTTTGATAGACTTAAGGGTGGGATTCAAAACGAGGACTGAATTACAATCAATCGACTCTTCAAAGGATTGTCTGTTCCTTAGTTATTGTCATTAAATACAATTAAATGAATGAGAAAAGTAAAAACAATTTCTCGAAATTACATTGCGGTGAAAATGATAATAATTTTCAATAGATTTTCATATTTGGGTCGTTGAGCACCAAAATGTTCAGTCATTCCCAAAACGGATCGAACAAAACAATAACAGGTATTCAAAGGTTAATCAGTCGAAAGGATTGTATTAATATTTATTATTTTTCCCAAACTCTTAATAATTGATAAATAAATTATAGTCGAACTCAAGTCGCACCAAAACTCTAATGTAATTCTCAGAAATTATCTAGGCATTAGCCTTAATTTGTCAAATATTCGTCAAAACAAAATTACATGGTGTTTTTGGATGCACAAATATTCTAATTAACAGAATGATCTCAAATAAATTGAAAATTCTTTTGATATAAAATGAGATCTGAGACCATATTTCGAAATAATCTGACACTTAATGGTTGGAAACTCAACATTTGTTTCGTTGAATTCCGGCTTTTATTTAGCGATCAATCAATTGATTCACTTTTGTGTTCGCGTATTAATGATTTTGCAAAGATTTTTGACATAATTGTGTTATCGATTTTTTTATTGAAACATCAAATCATTTTTTAAGATTAAAAAAACAATCCATGAAGTAATACAACGAAACCAATCTGTTAGAGACAGGTCTGTTAATAGTAATCAATTTTCTCAGGTTATGAAACAATTCGTGAATCACTTTGGGTTTTGTTTTGAGATGAGACGGTTTAACACAAATCCATCACATTTTTAAAGCAAACAATTGTTTGTATTAAAAGAAAGTAAACAAAACTTTCGAAATGTTTTTAACATTTTATTAAATTCTTATCTCGACTTAAGTTGTAATCAAGTGTTTAATGAATTATTAATTAGTTCTCTGAAGGAATTTCTGAGAAAAATACATTAAAATTAGGATAAAAATAATTCAATGAAACTTATTGTATGTAAAGTATATATCTTTCGGACCTTCGCTTTTGATTAATTTGATTCTCAACAAGAAAATCAATGAAACCATAGGGAAAATAAATTACTTGATAATTTCTTATTCTTACAATTATCGTATAATTAGTCTAATTAAGTGATTAATATTAATAAACCTTATCTAAGATTGAGTTATACATTCATTTTTTGGTCCAAAACAACAGAAAGAAAGTTAATTAAAACTTAAGATAAATGAATATTAAATAATTGAGATAATAATAGTCAGAGAAAAACACATTTTGGTAGATATTTCTTCTTACAAAAAAAGAGTACATATTTTTGTTAAACGTTATGGTATATTGACCTCGAAATGTTGTGGAGCGGAAAATAAGATATAAGTGACCCCTTCTTCAAACTAAACCGGATGGTTTACATTTGACTCTCGAAAACCAAAATTCATTAAAACCTGAATTAAATTGACTTCGAAAACAACTGTTGAAATAAATCTTAAAAATCATAAAAAATACGATACTATTGACGGATATTAACTGATTTTTGAATCGATAACAATATATTTAAGAGGATTAATAAACAATTTGATTAAAGATTACAAAAGATAATTATAAAAATGGGTTCAACTGTTCTAATAAAGAAAATATAAAACTCTAGAAGCAAGTTTGGTGGCTCTCAACTTTATCATTTCATAACCACTTGTTTTATAAATTCAAATATTCAACAAATTATTAGAATTAATATCAAAATAGAAGTCAATTTGTTTTAATTGAATAATCGTTGGATGCGGTGAACAAAAATAGCCGAAAGGTATTCACTTCAATGGCTTTTAATAACTCTTTAAGTTTTAACTTCTGTCAGAATAACTATAAATAAATCCATTGAATAAAAGATTAATTGTTAGCAATCAAACTACTCGTCATACTTTCATTCCTCATTTAGCTGTGAATTTAAGGGATGTGCAAGCACATACATCAATTGTTATAAAGAACCCAAAACTGACAACTACCGGAAAACACTTAATTTATGAAAAACAAATTAGTAAGATCGCTTTGGTTTAATTATTATTAAGTGGGCGTTCATAAGTGAAAGCTTTATATTTACTCAGATAAATCACTTTCTTCCTGATTCCTGCATAAAAAATTAAAGTAAAATACTTTCACTATTTTTCATTATATCTGTATATCTAAAACATTAAATTCGATTCCAGAGTTTAGGACCGATAGCCAAACATGACTTGGATTTCATTCAAACTATTTTTATAATAATTAACTAGATGCCATTGGGATTCGAAAGAGTTCACTGAATCATTTAGTGAAAAGTGGACATCTCTGGCGCTGAGGCTGTCTTTGTTTGGCACAAAACATGTTTATTATCACAAAAATGAATAATGAATCCAAAGAATAGAAATGCTATCAATATATCAATACTTCATTTCTGAACAAAAATTATCAATTGTTATGAAAAAATAGGTCGGATTTGAATATAACTTGTTGTTCGACAGAAATAGAATTATCTAACTTTAGGTATATTTGAGTTCGTTAGCAAATCGATTATTTCCAAATATCCTTAAAGGATCTTATTTCTTTTTTTGCTTAGAGATTAGCTCAGGATTTTTTTTGAAAATTTCCCCTGTTTATAATTACCAACAAATTAATTGCATTATTCCCTCTTAAACTTCGATTGTAAGCAATTTAAAAGTTAATAAATTGTGCGATAATTCATAGCTTTATAACGAATATATCGGTTATAATTATATTTTGAATAAATTAAACGAAAAATATTTAAGATTTTAATCTCACGAAAAGTCAGAGATAGTAAGTGATTTCAATTCTTCCTTTCTCATTCAAGTCGAAGTATTCAATTTGCTGCACAAAACACAGATAACATCTAAATAATGAGAAACTTGACTTAAAATGATTTTGTTTTCATCACAAATATTCAGTGAATTTCGACGACTTTTGTGAATGAATTTAAATAAATGTTAACATCAGATATGCTATCTTTGAAAGTCATTAAATATTATTATTTAACATAAAAAATAATAAAACAGTATATCTTTTAATAAATAAATCTGTCTTCAAATTATTTCCGGCTAATTAAATATCTAGGAAGTAATGACAACTGTTCTCATCTGAAACATTCTTTTCTGAATCAAAACAATACATATAATGAGAATGAGTTGAATAAAAGACAATTGATTTGCTGTTTGTTTAAGACTTTTGTTTTTCATTTCAAACCAATGAAATCATATGAGAAATGAAAACACAATAAAACTTTAGGTATTTGTTATAATTTTGAAATATTTGCCAAAATATAACAATAATTTCAATATTATTACTCATTTTGATTAAAATGAGTCTAATTTTAGAAAATAATTCGCAATAAATTCGATTTATTCAATAAATCATTTCATTAATCATTTGGTGAAAAATGCAAAACTAATTTAGTATTCAAAGAAAAGTTTCATAGTTTGAAATAATAGCCGAAAAATAAGTAAAACAAGTCTTTCAGTTCTAAGTCTCTTAGACTTTGTGTTGGCTTTAATTGCAATAAAATTTTTATTATTTTCAGAATTCGTGTCAAAAATTTGAAATATAATTATAGATAATATAATAAGAAACCGAAATAATATAAATTTAACAATTCTTATGTCAGAAAACAATTCTGTGCATAATATTATCGACCGAATTAGAGACCACTCCCTTAAGACAATTTCACGCCAAACAAAATAATGGATTTTTTCTAAAAATTCTTTTCAGTTGTCGAACAAATATTTTCATTCAAATCACATGAAATCATATTATATGAGAGAAAAAAAGATTTTCAAAACAAGTAATTCATTCTTCGGTAAACTTAAAGATATTTTACAAAACAATAAGGTATTAAAGATTTTAAAAGAGATACTCAATTTTGAATTCTTACAAACTTTGATGGATTAAATATTGTTTTAAACTTTAATTATCTTCAATTATAAAAATTATATTCACATCATCCGAATTAATGGATTTCAATATGATTTTCAATGATTCTTCAATAATTGACTGTTCGTTAAATAAGCTTATTATAAAAGAATAACAAATTACACAAAAAGGGATGTGCAAGGATTTTGACACTATGAGAACCTTCAATATCAATCTTAAGAAAACGATTAGAATGTTAATTAATCTTGGTATTAGACATGAATCAGTTATCATCGGTTAATCAATCATAGGTGATATTGGAATTGTTGCTAATAACTGATATAACATCCATTCTTGCACATACCTTTGATAAACTAGGCATTCAATTTTGAGTTTCATAAAGAAAATTAGGTTTTAATTGTGAAATAAGCTAATTATGAGTGAAAGGGTCCTTCATATGCACTCCTGTTGTGATACACGAAAGGTTTTAATGTAAATAATTGATGTGAAAAGCATTTGAAACATTTGAAACTGTCGTACAAATAGTACATAAAATCAATGTCTTCGATACATTTATTTTTGAAATTCTTTTGTATTTTTATTTATTTATTTTTAAAATGAATTACAATTTTGCTGTCAAACAATCAGAACCAAAGACAGCGTAAAAAATTGGTTTTGTTATCGGAATTTAGTCAAACTCTAATTGATTTTATGTGCTTTAAATCTAGTCTTTCAAGTTTAGACACAAAAGAATGGATTCGTTTTCACAATCATTTGTACTTTGAATCCTTGAAAAATGTATATTCAGATCAGTTATACGCCTTTCAGATCAAACACTTTTGACTATCATATTATGTATCAACAAATTGCTTTTCATTTGTATTTTTTCGCAAAAAACAAAAGTCCTTCGAATCTATTTATGTATTTATTATGGTTTTGTGTTTTACTGCAGAATAGGTTTGTCCGGAATCTTGAGATTCTATACGCCTTCTAATTAGGAATACTTTGGACTTACTTTAGAATTCCTAAACATTTACATACTTTTGTCATTATTTAAGAACTTGATTAACATTTTTGACAGATTAGTGATAAATATTTTTCAATTATGTTTTTTGTCTCTGATTTCCAATACTTTCAATCCAAACATTCGATAGGTTTTAGATTTTCCTTATATTTTGAAATATATCTGATCTATGAATAAATATTAAAGGATTATAATTAATGACTGGATTCAAAATCAATGATCTATAACCTAGTCTTGAATTTTGAAGTTATAATGCAGTTATTCAATAAATTAATTGTTTTCTTCTGACTTTGAAGTCTTTGCAAATCTTTTGAAATCGAGTTTTGAATTTCACATCAAATCAAAACAATAATAGTATTTATTCTTAAGTTTAGGACAACTATGAAATTATCCTAAAATATTGGTTTGATTTTAAGCGAGTAATGAGAGCACAAGTCCTGAATCAATATTTTCAATTCAAAAATGAAAATTATTGTAATATTTGACAAAATCAAAGGATTTATTGATCAAAGAATACAAAGAATTCTATAGAAAATAAACTTCACTTTTGACAGAAAAAAGTAATGAAAACTTCAGCGAAATTTTCCCACAAATGAAAACACAAAAAATTATTTTAATAATAAAACATAATTTAATTCGAAAAATAAATCCGAAACAAGGATTTATTGTTTGCTTTTATTATAAGAAATATGAAAAGAATCGGTTTTTGAAATGATTTTTAGGAATGGGAGGAATGCGTGCATTATCTGAATTCAAAAGTGAAGTTCGGCTGAATGTCGGGGCGTTTTATGGATAGGTATTATTGTAGATGCCTTGAAGCCAGTCCTTGGACCAAATCAGTACACACACCGTCCGATTTGGTCAAAAGCGGCCGAAAATACTAAGCTCACAGACAATAGAGTTGATTCGTGTGCTGTTTTATGCTGTGCTCTCAGATCTTTTCACTTCTTAATTATGGTTAAACTCAAATACGATCTGATATGTGAGAGAAAACTGACTTCAATTGTTTTTTTATTCAACTTTTTAGGTTAACTTTGAATTTTAGACTCATATCTATTACATAATTTCAGATCAGAATATATTTGAACCAAAAGAATGATAACATTTAATGAAATATTTTTAATTCAAATTTTCTCATTAAATACAAAACAAATCAATTGTATAATAGTTGCAAAAAAATGCTCTCAAATTCTCTGAACAGTCAAATACCATAATATGTTTATTTGGTTTATGTAATAAATTTTTGATATTCACCCTGGTTTTTGGTCACGAAATACATATAGATATTAGTATTTAGCACTACTTTCAAGGCTATCATAACAATAACTGATCACCACTTTGTCTTCAGGCCAACAAACAAATGGGAACTTTTGAATAAATTTGAATTTAATATAATCTAGTAATAGTAATAACTTTGAATATATTTATTTTTAAATAATTAAGTATTTAAAAAGCGTAGGAAATGCCATAAACTGTGGTTTATTCGATGTTATAAAACAAATTCAATAAAGGATTACATATTTAGAAATGCATACAAATAAATGACAACTTATTTCCTTCTAAATCGAAGCCAAGAATAATTTAAATTTTAGATGAAATGCCTAATTTGAAGCCAACTAATGGGATCAGCCCTTTATTATGAGCTGTAATTCAAGGCCCGAAACCCTCTTTATAAAAACAATTATAAAAATACCTTAAATGTGTGAAACACCTCTTATTTATGAACTGAATATTGAATTTGATGTCCGCCTAATTGCAGAATAACTTTAGAGACGAACAAAACGTTTACTTAATTCATCGCAAAAAGGGTGCGCTTTTAGGCACAGAATCTGCCGCAAGCCTTAACACTTTTGATATGAATGACGGCATTACTCACTATTCAGAGGACTAATTCAGAAGATAATCATTCATACAATTAAATTACTTCATTATAAATCTAAGTCATCGGGTAAGTAATCTGGCTAATTGCAGCAATGGGGTGCAATGGACACTTTTCTAATTTTGTGCTCAAACAAATTGATAATTAGTGCCAAGATCAGAAGTCATCAATTTTTCCGTGGCCTAAATCATAATTCCAAAAAAGGAACATGTTAATTGATTGATTATCCCTCGATAAGTGAAAAGTGATAACTGATTAAATCGATTGATTAAATTAATTTTTTCATTTGTTTAATCGATAAATATCTGGAACAGTTTGGTCTAAAAATAGAATCTAATATCAAGATATATGTGGTCTGATCTTGATAAGATACGAGTTCTTTTTGTTTGAACTGTGATATGACATTGATACATTAGTTAATGAGCTTATTTTGGAAAATTTTGACGTTTTGCTAACTCTTGACATTAAATATCAAAAAGTTTGTCAAAGTTTATAAACAAAAGTTTACTTACTTTTGACGGCAGATATGAAAATCATTTTAAAATGAATTGAATTAATTCGGAAATGTTTTGAATTAAACTCTTTGTTAACCACTAATTGAATCGATTTGTTGTCCACTTTGTTGTATTCAAGACATTGTCGGCATTCTATGCGAACATTCACTGAACTCTTTGCAAAGAGTTTGGCGTTTAATCGCTTCAAAACACTTCAAAGCGCTTAAGTGTAAAACTCATGGAACGAGTCCTGTCCTTACGCACAGACCTGTCAGATACCGCCCCAAACGACACACTTCTTGAAGAACTGCATATTTCTAAATAATATTATGCTCTTCTGAAGTTTTTTTTAAATACCAAGAGCATTTGAAAAATTTATAATGAATAGAAGTTCCCTCTTAAATCAAATGACACATTTCATTCTGGGAGGTGAAAACTAGATGCATCCGGTACTTTACCTAGTACACTTTTAAATATTTATGAGTAATAACTTTGAAGTTCGATCTGTTAAATGTTCAGTCTATCAGAAGATTTGGTTACAGGGGTGCCCAATCTGGGTGGCTTTAGAGGGTCTTGAAGCCCCTTGGAAGAACGAAATTTCTAAAGTGGTCTAGGTGGGCACTTGTTTCAGAAATCGTTTGAATTCTTTTTAAACTTTGTGGGAATCTGTAATGTTAAACTTTGGCAAAATTCTAGGGTGAAGTTGCCAAAATTCTCGACTCTAGGGGGCAAGAAACCAAACCCGTGAGCACCCCTGATTTGGTTATTAATTTATCATAATTAATATATTCAGAATTAAATTTTATTCTCTACACAACCTAGTACAATACAGAACCTAAATTAATATATTCGTGAAAATTTGCAATCAAGATCTTATAAGCTTCTAGCCACAAAGCAATAAATATTCGAGGTTAAAATTTTTAGTGGAAAAGTTTGAACTATTTATTTGAGTTTAACACAAGAAGTAATGCTTTTATAAGTTTTGAATCCTTTCTTCAGAATAACTGTTATTTTTGGTTATCGTTACACACAATGTGAGGAAACCCTATTTTAAATCTAAATAAGTGTTCAGAACATACGCTAATTATATCGAAAGGATAAGTCTTTAGACAAAAGGCTAACAATTTTGTCTTTACTAAAGGGAAGCCTTTATTTTGTTATCAATTGTCGTACTTTACGAATGAGATGACATTCAGCGCCATTGGAAGAAATGAAAACAAACAATAAATGGATTAAAAGCTAACGAAATGTTTCGTCAATTCTATGATTTTAATGACTAAATCAACAGTAATTCAAATCATTTTAACTTTGATTTCAATTGTTTCAAAGCATTTGTCTTCGAATACATCACTCGAATAGTTATCTATTGAATGAAAACATTTATTTTTGTATTAAAACTACAAAATGTTTGTAATTAAAGTGTTTTGTGCTTTGATTGTAATGGAAATGACCTAAACTTTTGTTTAATTTTGTGCTTAAATTTGTAAATAATATAATGTTTTGCTTTTAATTGATTTGTTTAAAGCTATTCTTCAAATCAGGTAATAATTTGTTTCAATTTTTGTTTTTTTCTAATCATTTGTTTGTTTTTAAAGTATTGAAAGACTTGTTTTGATTGAACACAAGTGAAGTGTTTTTTAGTCGAAAATGAAAGTCAAAAAAGTATTGAATCAAAAGTCAGACATAAAAGTCGTTCAGATGACAAATATCCAGAAGAATGACAACAACGACGACGTGTTGTCTCCCCTCTCGTCCCTCGAATTGTCCAAACAAACTATCGATTGTAGTCAGTGTCCATCGATGAGCACAACTGTTGTCAATCATCACAACGACACCATTGAGGACACAAGAAGTGAAGACGAGGATCCGTTAAGCAAAATGCCGGCCCTTAAACTATTGCCTGACTTTTATACAATTGAATGGAAGGAAGGCGACCCACCATTACCTCCATTACCGCCACTCAAACCGTTACCCGATTTCATAACTTACGAAACCTTTTATTTGGAACCAAACCTCTCAACTATTGATACAAATCTATTTCAAACAAATCAAGTGATTAACGACAGTGTCGTTAATGATGTCTTCAATCAAAGTGATGAACAAATTTTCGATCCGAGTATTGTCTCTGATTTGGACCGACTTATAGGGGATATACCAGAAATTCTTGACTCTTTTGAAGAAATCGATCCAATAGTTATGAGGGATGTGTCATCTCTTGAGCCAAAATCTTTTATTAATGCTGTGACTCTTAGTCATAATTATGGCTCAAATTTGAACTCTACTGAAGTAAATGTGACGAATGTGTCCAACAATTTAAACTCTGACCACAATTTTGTTGATAAGACACAAAATGCTGTCAATTGTGCGAACAGTTCAAAAGAAAATGTATCGTTGAATGAGTCAATCGTTTCAATTGATTTGAGTGATGTCTCAAATTCTCCTCAATCTGTAGTAAATGAGTCGACTTTTGGTTCAAAACTATTGCCTGAAAATGACGGCTCCATTGCCTCAAACAGTCGCACAAATTGCGTGCAGAGGAGAATCACTTCCACCAAAACTAAAGAAACTGATTATCATTTTGAAAATGGAATCTCATTCGAGTCGACGACACAAAACTCATTACAAAACCCAAAACGATCTCCACTTAAGGCCAAGACAATGGATCCCATCAACTATTGCGCAAAAGACCATCGTATATTTAATTTGACGAGGCACTCCGCCCGTCATAAGTATACCAATCAAAGTGATGAATATGATTACGAAAATGATTTGTTGACTAACGCCTCGTGGGATCAAATCGATGGCTCTAAATATGAGATCAAAGTGAATAAGTGGAACGAAGAGGACATGGATGAGGACAAACGCAAAGAAATACTTAGAAGAGTAGAACTCTTAAAATTCGTTAAAAGTGTTTACGAAACGGACAGAAATGTGTTCTACTGTTGGAATGCATTCGAGGGTCAGTCAATTCAGAGCAATACTCAGGGAAGTGTTCTCAAGTGTTTGATGCGTTTAGACCCAAAAGGAGTAAAGCGTCAGCGTTTCGTCAAACACCTGACACGACTGTTCCTATTATGCGGCTCATCAGTGGTCACTTCAGAGAACGGCAAACAAAGGAAAAGTGTTGAAGTGGGACACGAAGTGATGATCCCTCCTCACACCCGTTTCGAAGTGGAGAACAGAGGAGTCGAATCCAGTTATTTCTATGTTATTGTATCGAATCGTTAACTCGTTTTAGAGTTAATTGAATTGCATTTAAATCGCATTCGAATCACATTCCCTTTCATTTCACTATTTTTACTGAAATCCAAATAATTTAAAAGACATGACTCTTGTTATCAAAACATTATTAAGCATTGAATTCATTGCAAATTACTTTAATTATTCCAAAAATTGGAATTATTTCCCAAAAATCCATTAAAACAACTTTTGTTTCAAAATTTCTTATTATTCTAAATGAAAATCGAATATAATTTGTGTTAAAATTGAAATGTTTTTGAATATAAATTAAAAATAAATAATTTTTCAAATATTTGTTTTGATTTTATTTTCAAAAGTAATTATTTATTTGAATATATAATCAATGAATATATGAAAGGAACGGAAGTTTGCTTCCATTCGATAAATTTTAATGAACTCTGGGGAGTTCAAGTTAATGACATAGTTTCCAATTAATGACATAGTTCAAATTATCATTTATCCAACATTCACTAAATTAACTTTAAAAATGACTTTTCATCGATTATGAGATTCTGTTGGTTTGTATTGAAAAACATATGAATTGGTTTTGTTTTGGAGACTATCCTTAGTTATCAAAACAAAACAAAAAATTTTCTTTAGATTTTTATTTTGGTTTCAATTTTCACTAATAATTCAATTCGTTTTAGTTTATCTCAAAATTATACTGACTGATAAACGGTCAAACAGGGCGATTTTATTTAAATCCTGATTAAAAAATAGAATAAATTTACTTTGACATTTTTTTAAAATTTAAAAGCAAGATTGTGGTTTGCTGATTATATTTTGATAAATTTTATGACAGAAAAGTGTGACATCTGACCACCCGGTAATTAAAACTTACTAAAACCCCCCATCAACACTCGGGTCAAGTTCCTGAGGACCAGTTAACATTTTGATTTGGTTTATTGATCAAAATGGTTAAAGGGAGTTGTAATGAATCTATTGATATCATATTCATTAATAAAAATTAATTGATTAAGTTGTTATTTAAATCCGAAAGCCCCGTTTGACCGTTTATCAGTTTGTATACGAATGAACTTTTAATAATTTTGAAAATGAAATTATTAACTGATATCAGGATATGTTTGGTTTGTATTAAACCCAATAATTAACATAAGAATAAATTCTGATTTTATAGCTTTGAACCAATAGATATCGTGTCCAGGCGTTCGTCTCTCTTCGTCATTCGAGTCCCATATTTATTTGAGAATCAAAATGTTTGACTCAATTGCCAAGAGTTCGAAATTAAAGCCCAAATTTCCTCTGATTTTCTTCGAACATTTTTATTTCGAAAAGCAATTCAAATGCGAAACTATTTTAGAAATGTTTGAATCACTTTCCGGTAATTTCAATGCTTTTCGACAAAAATAATTAATTTTTTGAATCTATTTTACAGACGAATTGATTTCAATAGAATTGGTTAATGAAAATAATTTAATTATTTCTAAATACGAATCAAATGCTTTTGGATTTCTATATCCAAGGCCTCAATTGAGACCTAAATATAGTAAAAGTTGTCGCTCTCTTCTAATGGATTGTATTCTTTGGACGATTGCACCAAAACTAGAATTTCAAACAAATACTAAAATAATTGAGAAAAATATGACCGAAACTGATTCAGATTCGAGTGCTTTCGATTCAATCGATTCTCAAGAATTGACTTCAAATTAAATAAATGTATTCTTTCAACAATTCATTTGAAATGATAATAGAATTGAGTTATAAATCATTTCAGTGAACATTATTTTATATGTTTTGATTTGGGAGTCACCCCATCGGACTACCACTTCTACTCCACATCGCTTCCACTCCTCTTCAGTTGTCGATTGGAAACCACGAAAATAGACAAAATTTGGTTATATTTCTATTTATTTGTAATATATTTTCGACAAAATGTAAGAATTGAAGTAATGATCAAAAATCAGACAAAAGTACTAAACTCTGGACTTATTCTTAAAAATATGTAAATATTGTTTTTGGTTGTATTTCAAGTCTATGTCGTCCTCTGTCTCTACTTTTTCGACCCGTTTTCTTCTGGAGAGCCATTCCTTTCTCTCTATATCTGTCTTACAGTCTTCCAGAAGAAGTGGTAACTGAATTATAGACTGAGGTTCGGGATGTCTGACGGTTACAGTGGATCCGTCCGGGTATACCAAAAGTACCTTGAACAGTCGGCAGTATTTATTTCGGTTTATCTTGCAAATATTGGATCGATTGGCGTTAAATTCACGGATCTGTTCCATCGGACGCCCGAATGAAGACTTCGAAGAAAGAATTGCAGACATCAAAGACTGCAGTCTATAAGCGATAAGAAAATAATTAAAACTATTTTATTGTAAAATTTTTTGCTCACTTTTGAGGCTTAAAATTCAATAAATTCATTGATTTTTGAAAAATTAATTGAAATCCTTTTAAAAGATAAAAAGCAATTGATTTTCAAAATCAAAACAAATAAAGTTTTCAAAAATTACGGTTTCGTTGTATCAAATCTAAGTAATATTCTTGACATTAAAAATAATGACAATTTTCTGATTACTTTCTATATTTATCTAGGCAATATTTCTAAAAATTGGGTGATTGTCACTGTTCAATTTTAAAATTGGTTTTTAAATTATATCAAATTAAAAAATGACCTCAAATTTGAGTCAAACATTGCTTTTGGATTGAAGTCAATACAATTCAATTCAAAATGCGTCAAAACTCTGTAGACTTTATGCATATTTTCGGTCCAAATATTTCCATAAAATATTTTACTCCTCTTTTCGTTCAACTGTTATCTAAGAGTCTCTGAGAGACCACTAAAGAAGATAATCAGCCAATTATTCTCTGAAATATAAGACGAAACTTTGATCGACAATTATGTCTAATATTCTTCTTCGTCGTTTGTGTTTGTCGTCTCGAATACCTGGAATTCGTCTGTCGACCAGTTCTTCGCCGACAACACAATCTGAAGATTATTTCGAAAAAAATAAGAGATTGAATCGACCGATGAGTCCATACGTTATATACAAACTCCAATTGACTTCAGTCCTATCGTTCACTCACCGAATGACAGGACTGGGACTATCAGTATTGCTTTACGGCGGAGGTATGGCTGCTTTGGCCTCTTCGCAGACTAACTTCGCCCAAGTATTGCAGTCGATTCAGGGATCCGTTTCGCCCACTCTATTGCTCGCATTTAAAGTATTGGCCGGTAGTTGAGTCCATAGATTATCAATGAGTTTTGTGGTCTAATAATTGAAATAATAGGCACTTCCATCGCTTACCACACTTTAAATGGTTTGCGTCACTTGTGTTGGGATTATGGCCTCGGATTCAAAATTAAAGAATTATATGCATCCGGTTATGTTGTAATTGGTATGACTTCTTAACCAATTGATTATATGATTAATAGATTTGTTTGTTTACAGCTCTGACCATATTGTCTGCGATCGCAATAATTTTGGCAAATAATTAGACTGTTATTTGGTTCTGGCATTAGTTCACAACTAAATACCGATTGAAGTGAAACTCAATTTATATTAAGTTTCAGTCAAAGAATAGAAGAGTTTTAGTTTCAATCGTAACAAACAATAAATAATTTAATTCAAAGCGAAACCAATTTTATTAAAACATAGAATACGCAAAACATTTGCTACAAATTGAATCAATTAATAAATTAGAATACGATTCAAACGATTAAAGTTTTAAATGTTGAGTAATTGTATCATATATTTGGTTGTCTGATCCGCCATTGTTTGTCTTTATTCCTCGTGTGTTCGACCAATAGGTCCATTACTTCGTTTTTGTATTCTTCGGGCACTTGTTTGCGACCAACAGACCAGTAGTAGAGCTCCCAATCATTTGATGGCTTATTAATTATGAAGTCATACATTTCTAATTGTTTTTTATTGAATTCATTCAAATATTTGTCCGCAAAAGTACTCAAAATCAGATCGTTTTCGAGTATTCCTGAAATCAATTAATTTCAAGAAAATTATTTCAAATTTTATGAGAATTTCATTTTTGATAACTGACCTCTTTTTCTGCTCTGATACAATAACCTCTTTCTCTTGACATCAATAGATTCTTGTCTCATTTTAATGGAAGTGGGAATTTCGGGCTCATTAGAGACCGGGTCATAAATAATAGTGTTTTCATCACTTGTTTTATTAGTTGTCGACAAAAATCTCATTTTATTACACTTTACAAACATTTGTCGAATTAGTGAAAAACTTGGGCCACAAATGGATTGCATTTTATACTCAATTTAAGTAAACAAACAATTTATACAATTGTTTACAAATTATCCGAAACTTCGTATGAAATCAAAACAAATCTAAAGATTTACTCATAAATAACGTAAATATCGAAAACTTTGATGACTTCTAAAAAATTCTGACAATTAATTCAATTAATGATTATTTAAAATTAAAATAAAATGTCAATTAAATTATTGGTCAGACTTAACAGAGGGAAGGGCTTCTTTAGAATATTCTTTTGGCCACCAAAAAGGTTTCCAACACTTAAATGTGAGCCCGGATTCCTTCAAAACTAATTTGTCGGCTTTAAGACTGTCCTCAAACTTGAGAAGAGCCAAACCATAAACACCTGAATTCGATCGAAATTTGCCCACATTTTTGCCATCAGATGTGACAACATTTTGAATGTCTATATCTTTGATATTGGGTTTGTCATCAATTATCTGAATGGGCATAAGTCGCTTCCGAATGACACCCGTGTGATATATGCGTGCCGTCAGTTCCTGTCCTACATAACAACCTAATTAAAGAAAAATTGTAAAATCATAAGAATTTCACAAATGATAGCAACCCTTATGGAAACTGATTCCATGGAGAAAATCTCCGTTACATTCGAGTGGAAAACAGGTCTCAATCGGAAAATCTTTGACACCTTCGCCGACACCCAATTGATATCGAAATTTATCATAATTTTCGACATTTGTTTCACTGAATTCTATGGACTTTGAGTTCAGAAGATTTTTAAGTTTATCTTTGATTTGGTTTTCGTTTCCTTTTTTGAGTATTAAACGAAAACCTATTTCTTTAAGTCGCGGATCTCTGACGACAATCAGGTCTTCAGTGTTGGTGTCTTCAAAACTGGTTTCACTTTCGCTCAATTGTTTGACAGTCTGTTCGTCGAACTGATCCACAAAAGGAAAGAGAGTCCAGACCTCAAAATCATTTTCTGCTTTGATATCAACTTTTCGACGGATTCGATAAGAATTCAAAAACTTTGTCATCGAATCCAATAATTGAGAATCGATTTCAATAAACAAATATTTGTTATTTTTGTCTTTCAAGTAATGGTCATATCTATAGATGAAGACATCGGTTATGACCCGTCCCGAAGTGTTTAACATAAAAGAGTGAATAGAATCGTAACAGACACTGGTCTCATGGGTAGGACACAAGTGTCGGACATCGTTTGTCACTAAACCTGTTCGTAAAATAGCATTTTAATGGGCAGTAGTTTTACAGTAACTTTACCCTGAATATAGTCGTAAGAATCATTGCCCTTAACTCCTATTAGTTTTCTTGAGTCTAATTTGGTTAATAAATATGAAATATTAAGTCTCGAAGAATAATAAACTTTAAATGAGTTAAATATCTTCAATGACTTTAATAATAAAATTGTTGACATATTTTGAGCGGAGATTTAAATTGTGTTTACATTTAATGTTTTGAAATTGATTTTAAAAATTGCGTAAACTTTAGACGTTTTGTAAGACTATAAAAGACGTTCAAAAGTAAATATGGAAATAAAAGCATCTATTCCATTTTGCATCAATTACTAAATTTTGGTTAAAGCTTATCTTGTTTTCATTTGAAACTTAATTGAAGTTAACTAGTATAATTTTCATTAATAATTTTAATGTATTTAATATATTTAGTATTTACGTATTTGACGTATTTAGTGAATGAGTTGTTGTATGACTTCCTCATCAATCTATTCATCAATTTATTCTTCAATT
>JAQGCS010000616.1:0-20079 GCA_034702105.1 Fuscozetes fuscipes
GATAAGCATAGAAAATCTGAACAAATAGTTTATGACTAATGCTCACAAGCTATAAACTTTTTGTTCAGATTTTCTATGCTTATCAACACAAAACGTCTACACAAAAACTGCTCATCAGTTTCTACGGCTGTTTTACTCTAGTATTAGTACTACTACATTGGGGCACATTCATACTGTATATGGATGAGGTACATTTTAAACTGGATGGTGAAAAGTTTTTAATAAAATAAAAATATCAAACAA
The DNA here is from genome assembly GCA_034702105.1 of Fuscozetes fuscipes. Taxonomy (NCBI): domain Eukaryota; kingdom Metazoa; phylum Arthropoda; class Arachnida; order Sarcoptiformes; family Ceratozetidae; genus Fuscozetes; species Fuscozetes fuscipes. The sequence goes on from JAQGCS010000616.1 coordinate 244, forward strand.
AATGCAAAAACATTTTTGTTGAAAATGATTGCCATTAGATTCGATACAGAGCTTGAACTTCTTTTACCTAGAATGAAATTTTGTGAGCATGCTAGTAATAGCAGTAATAATAGTAATAGTAGTAATAGTAGCAGGGGCGATTTCATTAAAAACCTCATTAATGTTATTCACAATTGAATTGAACACAACAACAGTACATAACAGTACGCATATAACGTAATATTGCGAGGAGAGTAGTTTCATATATTTTTAATATAGTGGTCTTATGAAAAATGACATTAAGATATTGGGTTTTTGGGTTGTTCCTGTTGATATGTAGTAGCCATGTGCCCAACTGTAGTGACGATAACTAATAACTAATATTATTATTAATAATAATATGAGTTATATAATGAGTAAGTGTTCGCCGACGTCGGGCACTAACGGCGGAACCAATCCATGGCATCGCAAGACTGCAACCGAAGTGATAGCAAACAATACCAGTAATGAGATTAACAGTAATGCAAACCTCACTCCAAATGAGTGTTCAGTGGCCAACACTCATATGAACGACTGGCCCACTCTCACAGAAGTCCACAAAACTGAAGTATTTGTGATAATCCCTATTCTTCTTCACTTTGATTGTCATAATTGAGTGAAAGAGAAAAGTGTCACTCAATTAGTAAATGTATTTCCAAATCATAGCTTTTCTATTAATTTCAATATTTATTGAAATGAATGTTTAGTCAACAATTTTGTACCAGATGTAAATCATTATGATTAGTAAATTTGAATAATAAACCTAGGTCATTAGTTGGGCTTCGGCTGTAGTTAGCCGGGATATTCATATAGTGGTCAAAACACTCATTTCATATTGATTTTAGCGAATATACACGTATAGCACATTAGGTTTAATGGGAAGCGCATGGTGCTATCCAAATCATTTGCATATATCACAAAGTTTTATACATTACAATACAAACCATTTACTCTTAACAGACATGTTTAGCACTGTTCCTGTCATAGAAGCTGCCGGTGATTTTGCATTCACTTGCTTATAGCCATTATTGCCAAGCGCAATTATCTTAAACCTAATGTACACGTAACTTTTGAGGCATGTGTTGTATCGAAGGCATCTCTCGTCAGATATTATGTCACACTTTTAACTCCTGTACATTTGTAAACCATATGCTAGTTGGTTGTGAGGCAGTTCACTATTTACACGATTTGTAGGCATTGTATTGAGTTTTGTGTTTTTTTGCAGACAAGAAGCAATTCAAGTGACGACACCCCCATAAACACTAGTGATTGTGTCATCTCCTCAGCCGACGCATCAGTGCCTTCGACTCCAACCCCTAAACCGACTGATGATCGCATAAACAACTCGACGCCGCCGTCAACGCAATCAATGTCTTCACTAAACCATTACTCAATTAGGGACAGTTCTCAGACATCTCAACCCCAGTCCTCTCAAGACGAAGAGGACTCGGCTAAGGAAAACTTAGACAAAGATAACGGACAATCATCCGGACCGGGAACTGACTCGACTATACCAAAATCCGCAAAAAAGAAAGGTATGAAATATGAGAGACTTTACATTCATTTGTTATATGAGAAGAATTCTCTGAATTTGTGTTTTGTTTCGTTGTTTTTCTCTAAACATAACTTCAAAAGCAATGATTGTTTTCATTACATTTGTTTAATTTAAATATTGTTTGATTTGAGGCTGATTTGGCAAATAATACAGTAATATAGTACCTTTAATAATACCTTGACAACCATAAGGGTTTTCACTACATCTATTAGTAAATCGTAGTACAATCACTAACCATTAAGAGCAACAACACTTGTTATAAGTGGTTGACATAAATGGTGAGTCACATCCTAAGCTCGGGAGGGTTTCATTCATTAAAAACATTAAATTCCTGTCGTTTTCGATTGTTTTATAGACTAATAAAACAAATGTTTGTCTTTTATCATAAATTCAAAACATGTATTAAATTCGTATTTCGATTGATTGCATTCTTCCGGCAATTTTATATTTGAGGGATGGCTTCATATAAATAGTACCTATATTTGCATGTATTATGATGTTTGGCACGAATCAAATGGTTGATATAAATGACAGTTGATACTTGATATAAACGGGCAATTTTACCATTGAGGTATGTTTAGTTTTTGGGAAATTGAGTCTTGTTGATACAATTGATAAGTTGACACCAATAGTACTGCTCTTAATGGGAAATGACTGTATATATAGTTTTGTCGTTCACTCAGGACCTAAAAAATGGGTGCCTCTCGAGATCGGACCCCCTCCTCACGCAAAGCCTCATCGAAGTAAAAATTATGTCAATAGGGAAAGGAATGACGAGACCCGAGATCGAAGAGACCGTCCATCAGACCGTCGAAGAGAACGTCGTGAAGAACGATATGACTATCACTCGTCCGGTGCTGAAAACTATCACTCAGACGAACATTCGAAAGGCGGTCGAAATCGCGATAATGAAAATTCTGGTAATCATTATGAGAGTCGACAGTCAAGTAGTCGTAGGGGCAGAGGTCGCGGTACCCGAGGGGTTCGCCCTGCTATGAGCCATACCCAAAGATCACGTTCACAGACGGACCAATACCATGATGACTTTCCTGCAGACATTGCCTTTTATGTTGACTACAATCCGGTAGATCTGGGTGGAATGGGTGCAACAATTCCTGTGACGCCATTCGTCGGACCCTTTTATTTCAACAATTCATATATGGGTTTAGACACTCAAACACTCAGAGACTATATTAAGAGACAAATCGAGTATTACTTCAGTGAAGAGAACCTCCAGAAAGACCTGTTTCTTCGCCGCAAAATGGACGCCAACGGATTTCTTCCCATTTCTCTGATCGCATCTTTCCATAGAGTGCAGGCCTTGACTCAAGACGTCCAAATGGTTATCGATGCCTGCAATGAGTCCACTACTGTCGAAATCGTGGACGGGGTCAAAGTCAGGACAAAAGTCAACCCCGAAAAGTGGCCACTCGTGAGTTGACCTGAAATATACAAGTAAGAGGATTTTATTAATTTTTCATTTGTCTTAAAGAGTGATAATCTGAACGCTGCGGCCACTGGTCTTCATGCAAATGTTCCGGCTTTCATTCCTGGACAGCCTTATGGATATAGCTATGGCTACGAACAACCCAGTGCTTATGGCGAAGAAGTGAGTAATGACGCCGACAACGAAGCAGACAATGAGGACAATCGCAAGGATAGCGCTCAGAGCTTCTCAAACACTTCTAAAGATTCAGATTCTAAAGGTATGTCCACTCCATATATCCCTGCGATCAAACCATAACTGATTATCTTTTACAGAAGTGTATAATAAAAGAGGACCAACAAATACCTGTTCACCTGAAACCCTCGCCGAAGAGATATCTGAGGCGCCGCTCAATGATAAGACTCATATCAAACACGACAACACTTCTAAAGAAGTCTTGACATCGTATCAGTCCAAAGATGGGAAAACGATTGTTAAGGACAGGAATTCTGTGCAATCGAGGCATTCGCCGAACCATAAGCAAAATAATTGGGACTGGAAGGAAGTTCGCTCTAAAAAGTCCAAAACGCGTCCCAAACAGTCGGCTGACAATTCGTCAAATGACAGTCCAAACAGTGTCCCCACAAAACTGAAAAACACGGATATATCTGTTGATGAGTTGGCCTTTCAGTTCGATGAAGACCTTAACTCAAATCAGTGGACCAGTGGTCGCAAAAATCAGTTCACTTCGTGGTCTGACGAAGAGTCAGATAATGAGATCAGTGACAACGAAGTGGCGCAGATTATTGTCGTCACTCAATCCATGTCCACTGGAAGGACCAAACACGAGGGGTATGACAGGACTGGCGATTGGACTTCTCGGGTCAAGTTGACGCAGGAGTTGGCCGGAATAATTAATGATGGCCTTTTCTACTATGAACAAGATCTGTGGGGACAGAATGAGAAACATGACTCGAGACTACACAAAACCGTTGAGCTTATATCACAGGAGGCGTTCAATAAGTATACACCTAACAAAACACAAAAATTTAGAGGGCAGCCTCCGCCGCCACCTCCTCCACCGCCACCTACATACGAAGAGGAATCATTCCTTGAAAAAAGGGGTTCAGGTTAGTTTCTATGTTAAGTCTATGGCAGATATTGCACTGATAAATCCTATGTTAAGTTTATGGAAGGGGGCATATTCCATCCCTAAAATTGTCTTGGATAGGGATGAAATTGAATGGAATATATTGAGCTACTACATAGGAAGGGATGTTATAGAGGTTTCGTTAATTGATTAAAATTGTAGAAAAACAAGTCTAAAATTATTAAAAAATGGTTGTGTCAAACATGAGGCCATTTTTGACCCATATCAATTTGGTAACAGTTTTAGAATAGTTCATATAACTGGAAACTACATTTGGATGTGTTTTGATGATTGTGATCAAATCAAATGGTTGATACTTATTAGTACTTGATACAAAGAGACAATCTTACCCTTGACGTATTCGTAATATGTTTAGCTTTTCGGGAATTGAGTTTTGTTCATACAATTGATAAGTTGTCACAAATAGTACTTTAATGGGAACTGTATTTTGTATGAAAACATTTAACCAATAAATGAATCGATAGGCTCTCCAACGGCAAGTTCTGTGCCTATGGCTGCTCCTGGTTCCCGAACTCCAAAGACGCCCCGCTTGAAGTCTCCTATATCTGATCCTCGATTCTATCCGGCGCCCGACGTACAAAAGCCAGTGGAGAAGGGAACGCCACGCAAACAAAAGACTAAACACTCGTTGAACCCTCCCGTTGAGCATCATGTGGGCTGGATCATTGACTCACGGCAACACGGAACCCACGCTTCCGTCGACTCTCTGAATGACCCATTGTCCACATCAAGCACTGTCCATTCTCAATTATCTTCTAGTCTGGGCTCAACCCCGCAATCAGTGCCAAAATTTGAACACCCGTCACATTCGCTTCTTAAACAGAACGGTTTCACTCAATTGGTGTACCACAAGTATAGGTCCCGTTGTCTCAAAGACAGAAAACGTTTAGGTCTGGTCTGATGTGACGTTGCATTTGAGCTCTATTTTCATACATTATTTTTGTTTAATGTGTAGGAGTGGGTCAAAGTCAAGAAATGAATACACTCTTCAGATTCTGGTCTTTCTTTCTAAGAGAGCGCTTCAATAGAAAAATGTACGAAGAATTCCGGCGGACGGCCTTCGAGGACGGGGCCGCCGGCTATAGATACGGATTAGAGTGTCTGTTTAGGTTCTATTCCTATGGCCTCGAAAAACACTTCAGACAAGAATTGTTTGACGACTTCCAGACAGAGACCATTAAAGATGTTGAGTCAGGTATACCACCCCTTCCACTGATTCGTTGCAACTTGAAAATCCATTCTACTTTTGGCATCATTTAAGTCTCAATTAAGTGTTTGTCAACGGAAAGAATGGAATATTGAATCAAAAACCTGTTTATAATTCAATCATAGACTCATTCTGTGCTAATGGTTGGCCGCAACTCGTTTACAATTGTTACTAAATGCGAGTATTTTCTCTATCCTCTCATTTTTAGGCGAATTGTATGGTTTAGAAAAGTTGTGGGCTTTCCGTAAATACTACAAAAATGGACCGGCGCTCCAAATTAAAGATTCCCTAAAAGATAAGTTAGACCAATACAAGACTATTGACGACTTCCGACTCATGGCAGATATGACCCGCAAAACTGTACCCGTGTCTGACATCAAATGACTTAAATGAAGTGAGTAATAGAAACCAGTTTACTCAAGAGTTTATATAATTGAATTTATTTCCCAATGATCAGGCTAAATATCTAATAATTTTAAATGAATTTTATCATTTAAACGCTCCGCCGTCTTGTCCTCGTCTCTCTACGGCTCTGATCCGGTTTAAATGTTTGGCTAAATTGATCCTGAATTGGGTGTTACGCAGATTAATGCTCTTTAATCCGTGTTTCGATTTTTCTAATAAATATTTTTATGGCATAATTTGGTGCAAATCTGTTGGCGCCGACACTTCACTAATAATTGAGACGACGCCCCAAATCGAGAATCAATTTTATCGAATTTATATTTTTAGTGTTGAATATTAATAAATATTATCAAACTTTTAGCTAATAGTTTTTTAAATTAACCATGTACAGTTTTAAGGAGGATAAATTAAAAATGACAGTCCAACCTTACCTTTTTGAATCGTTTTTTGGCCTAAAGCCTATTGAATTCGTGTTTTTTTCATTTGATAACTTCTTTTCAGTTCAGGTCTGTCTGCAATCAAATCGCGAGTAACAGAATTGGTACAAACTATTGAGACCTATGCGGCCGATGACTACGACAAAGACGTATTCGTCGATAAATTGAATCAATTTTGGGGATTACAGACATTTGTGTGAACTCTATATACTGTTTGCCCACATTTTTCTCGTGAAAACTATTATTAATTTTTAATGATTCAAATTCTAAACTTGAAAAATGTCTCCAAATATTCTGTTCTCAAATGCTTTCCATATTCTATTGGTTTATATTATTTCAGTCAATTGTAGATCCAAAATGAATGCCAGTGCAGAGCCGGGGATTATATCCAATTTGATGGATTACATCAGAATATTGACATCTAATGCCAAATGTATCGCTAATTTGATCTGGAATTACAAAACCTGTGTCGATAAGGTCTCAAATGACTGGAAGAACACTGACAATGAAAAGAGAGTCAAATGCTGTGCGTTCTTCGATATGATGTACTGTTTGAAAGATATGGCGAAAGAGAAATGCGATTATGAGGTCTATAAGTCAGTCCATCAAAATGTCTACGAAGTAAATGATAAGAAGGCAGAGTCCGACTGCAAGGACTATGGCCACCGATGGTATGACTGGAAGTCGTGGAAGTGTCACATTCCTTGGTTTGAGATCATCATTATTCTGGCAGTGATTGGTTTGTTTACAGTCATTTCAGCTCTGCTTAAATTTCTTATGTTTTAAAAACTAATGTATTTTGAAATATAAGTAAATCTTTTTATAATTCTATTCATTTATAATTTATGATTTCAATAAATTATAATCGGATCTATTTTAAAGAGTCCAGTGAGACATGAGTTTTCACAATTCGTTTTAGATTAAAATAAATATATTTGTAGTGTAATCAGAGATTGTGATCCAATTTGTGGATTAATTTGATTTGAAATATCGAAGAAATATAACAAATCATTTGCATTGAATTTTTGTGAATAAGAATCAAACTGAGGATCGCTTCTGATATGATTCCAATCGATAAACTAGTTTTTCATTATTTCCAGAATCTGTTCGCAGGAAAGCCTCTCTTTCCTCTTAGTTTTGAACCAATTATTTGTTCAAATTCTTTAACCACCAGCAACTTTTTATAAGAGAGGCAATTACATTTCCAAATTATTAAATAACAAGTTCCCTTGTTAAAACCCATTTTGAAAACAAAATTAATAATTAATTTTGATTAAAATTGTTCTAAAAAGTATTGCGACAAAGAAATTTTGGGATTAACCAGATTAAAAATTGTTGCATGTTTAGAAGAAATCCTAATCAAACAATTTATAGCATTTAATAAATAAAACCCAAATATACTAAAGAAACACATTTTAATTATTTCTCTTTTGCTCTTTGAATAGAAATTGAATTAATAGACAAATAAATAATTTGTAAGAAAAAGCATTCGTTTTGTAAATTAAAATATAAAAATGCATTTTTTTCAGTAATTAAAGTATATTTTCGTCGAAAATGTTTATACAATTATTTGAATTTGCATTTTGTCTAAAAAATAATTAGTTATTCAATGGTTTGCTTCTGTTGTGACTATGAATTGCTCGCAATTGCAATGAAATGAATAAATAATGTCATGTTTTGGCAAATATTATATCAAATATATTATAAAATTATATTAAACTCAATATTTTTCCACAAATATGTGATTCTTCTGATAAATGGTTGAAAATAATGGGAAGACTTATACTTATAATTATATTAATTTGATTTTCTGAACGCAAACACAATTTGCACAAAAATATTGAGTTTTCGTTTAAATTATGATTAGTTTCGACGCAAACTTTGAATCAAAAGACAAAATTCATTGAAAACATCACTTAAGTTGAATCTGTTTTGTAAATAAATAAAAATTAATTAAATCCTAACTACATATCCATCAGTTCAGTTGAGGACAGCCTAACATTTTCCTGTTTTCTGCGTTGACTCCTGCGGACAGCATCTGCCCTCCTGTAGGGCTCGTTCTTCAGACCTGAACGCAAACAAAAGACAAACAAAATTAAATGAATGAATGAAACGATATTTGAATTGATATTCATAATAAAAAATGAAAGAAATATAAATTAAAAGACAATCAAAATAAAAGGTGTGAGCAATAAATGCATACCGAGTAGTATGTCTTCAAGAGCGCCGTTATAAACCTCGTCCTGTTTGAGTATACGCTTTTCTCGGACTTTCACCTCATTTGGAGACTCCTTTTCCGGTGATTTGTTCGACTTCTCCATAATCTGTTGGCGGAGCTCTTCTTCAAACTTTTTGCGCTGAGAGGTGTAGTTATCGCTCTGACATTGTTTGAAATTTTTCAGAAATCTGGTAAAAGTGCCGAACAATTGGTTTGAAGATTCCATTAGTTTAGTGCTTTCACCAAAGTATTCCACGCATTCATTGTACTCATGCTGTGCCCGCTTCAGGTCCTCTCTTAGCGCCTGTAGTTCAGGTGACTTATTTGATATGAATTGTCTCAAGTGTTGAGTGGCCTGATTGTTGGACAGACCACTGCTTTGCCTAAATTGTAGTTCCTGTTTACATAACTCCATCCCTTTCTCTAAGTCGATCACTTCGAGAGCACAGGTCTCCATCGAAACGACAGTCGCTTTTTCGACAGCATTCAGCAGTTTTTCTAAATCGAACGGCATTTTTATATTTTCTAAGGTATCCATTCCTGATGTATGTCCACCTCCTTTACTGGCGAGAGTGATAAATGCATTGCGTACAGGACGTGACTCATTGCTCTCGACTTTACTTAGAACAGTGTCGACGATATAATGCAATAGAGATCGGGAGCGGTCGAAACTCGACTTGGTTTCACTCAGAAGATCTAATGTCGAAAGTTTGAAGCCATAGGCCGGTGCCGTCGCTATCGTACGCGTCGAACAATTCAGATAATTACCAAAAACGAGGACATATTCGAGAATAGTTCGGATTCCCTGTGATTTTCTAAGGAGCCGTGCCGCTTCAGTGATAGTACTGATGCGGGACCGGCACTGACCAATCACACTATCGGCCGGTTTCTGGTTAGGCTGAACTATTGATGTCATGTAAAACATTATTCTCAACTTCTGTTCGAGTCTCTCGATTTTGGAGACGTGGAACAGGAATTTGTCCACATCATTCATCTCATCTAAAGAACGTCCAGAGCGCTCGTACTCGCGATAAGCCTTCACTTCGTCACCGTTTGGAATCATTCTAAGAAGAACTTCGAGATATTCGGCGGTTAAAGTGTTTGTATCGAAATTATTGATGGCCCGAACCACAGAATCGGTGTCGATATCGATCTTTCGCATAGAAATGGCCATATTTCGCAACCGGTTGTGCTCTAAGAGCGACACCTTTTCAGGCATTTTGAACCGTTTGCTGGCATTGAGTGTCGACACAGAATTTTTGCGCATTAGCTCTGGTTTTGTGCCCAATTTGAACTGTTCCTCGAAATGATCGAAATTGACTGCTTTGAGGATTTTATCCTCGTTATGGAACTCATTAAAGATGGTTCCCTTCACCTGATTGGGTTTCAATGGCACCCAGTTGAAGGTGGGCAATTTATATTTCGTGTTATATGTTTTCTTCAATGTCAACATATCGTGACTGCCGGCGGGCGCTCCTAATGGGGGAGGAGGTGGTGGGGGAGGCATAGAGCCCATTGGTGGTGGAGGTGGCGGAGGAGGAGGTAGTGCTGCTGGGACTGGAGGTGGAGGAGGAGGTGGTGGAGGCGGTGCAGATATTGGTGATGTAGCAGTAGTGGTGGTTGACTTGAGCGAAGACAGATTACCATTCTTGCCATTAGTGATTACCGGACCCGTATTCTGTTCTAATTCCTGTATTTTTGACTCAAGAAGTGATTGTCGTCTTCTGGACTCTTCTTCTCTGGCACTGACTGTTCTCTTAATAGTATTCAACTCTTCTTCGAGTCTGTGATTTTCAGAGTGGAGTCCATTCTTTTCCTGATATAACTCCTGTAGAGAGCGTTCGAGTTCTTCATATCTGTTCTCCCAATCAGTGAGGAGTTCGTGCATATGTGACACCTGCTGATTCATTTGCTGACATTCTTCGAGGGCGGCATTCTTCTGCTCTGCGTCTTCCATGAGGGCACCGACATCAAAGACATTGTCGAGATAGGCCTGAATTTGGACCTGGAGATCCTCAGATTCAGTGTTGCGTAACTTGTTCTCAAGATAATCATCTAAACCCAGTTGAGTGAACTCATACTGGAGGTGAACCCTGAAGTTCATGTCTTCGACGGAATGGACGATAATATTGATGAACTGCATACAGGCCACCATAAAGTCTATGTTGAAGTTCTCGTAATTCATAAAGTAATACATAAGAGTCTGAAAGCGATTCTTCTCATTACACACATCTTTGAAATTGTCGAATGCGTTCAGAATTATTTGATGTCCGCCTTTGACCAGACATATGGCGGCTAACAGTTCCAAAACTAATGATTTTGTGCGAAGACTTTGATGGTTAAGACTTAGAGCAATACAATTGATGGCATTGTTGTGTTCCATAACGAGGTTGAAACCAAACTTATTATTCATAATAGCTCTCATACACATTATGCACACATGAACGTCATCTCCCACCTGTCCTAACTTCAGTTTAGTTGAGTGCTGGCGCGAGAACAGCAGAGATGGCCGCCTATCAGATGGACACAAATTAGATTTCAATCATATGGTAATCATTTGTCACTTCCATTACATTAATCTTCTGACAGATAATTAGATAATTGAAAAGTTTTGAAAACAAATAAATTAATTAAATATTAGTTTAATTGCCATTTACTGATGAGCAAGGGCGCATCACGCCTCATCAATTAGAAGAAGCCTTCAAAAAATAATCAAGGCTAACATCACAAACACAAAAGAATTCATGGGAAAAATTCTCTCGAATTTATCATTTTAGGTCAAAGATCTTGATCATCTTAAATATTCAGTTTTAATCACTTGACATTTCCCAATCAATGTTTCAAAACATTAATAGCTTTCAAAAGGGGTTTCAATTAATTTTTGGTGAAATAAAAAAGTAAAATAAGACAAAAACAAATGCTATGAAAACTGGAATTTTTAATCAATGTTTGTATTAAAAGTATCGAAGAAATACTCAACAAAACGATAAAATCATGAGAACATTAACGAGAAGTTATTCAAATTCATGACTCGAATAAAAATAAGATTTCCCACAAAATTGAATAAATCGATGAATTATTAATGTTTTACTGATTAGAATGTCTCAGCTGTGGATCAAATCAATTAATAGTTAATGTCTTTACCACAAGAAGTAATGTAAAACTCAGTGGAGTTTCAAATAAATTATAAAAATAGAAATTTTTGACAAAATTCATATCTGACTTACGATCAAAACTTCAATCAATAAAACTTTAATCAATAAAACTTTAATCACAAAAATTAATGAAAAGTTATGCAAAACAATATCAAAAACACTGCACAACCCTTTGGGATAGTGTTTAACTCTTAACAGAAACAGAACATCGACTCAACACAATAGGTATTCATCACTGCAAAGGAATTTCAAGACTTCCAACACAAAAATCAATTGGCTCTCGAGAGGGAGAGTGGATCGGGTTTTCATTGAAATATCGGACGTCTCTGTCATTATGTCTTTCATTAAATTCAGACAAATTATGACGAATAGGGAGTCATTAGTTTTGAATTTCGGAGAATACTTTCCTCTAAAAGACAAACATAACATGCAATCGCAAAAGTGAAAGGAGAAAAGCCTGTTCTACCTGTGCTACTCAGACACAATGACACTGGAACAGGGCTGTAGATAATGGATAAATTATAGACTAATAATAAGGAATAAACAAGTATTCAATTCATCGAAACCGTTCGCTCGAAAAGAAGGGAAATCGTTGGGAATTTCATATAAAGCGCTGGAATTTGTTTTCAATGCAATCATTATTTCAATTTTAATATTCAAATCACTCTTTTGATGGACAAAACATCGCTCAGAATTTGGGAAAAGTATACATATTTTCTCATAAATCAATCAAAAAAAAGTAATCTTTTATCCGGGAAAAATAGATATAAAAAATAAACAAAAGCAACGAATTTGTGAATTATCTGAGTTAATGATCGAGTATTGAAAGAATGGTATTCATTGAGTAATTATTATCTAATCAGTTGCTATTAACTGATCCGATTATAGACTACTTTTTCATTACTCAGAACTCTTGTTTACAATTACTGGAAATTACTGTAAAATTGTTTTTCGTGGAAACTTTTAGAGTCTAATTTCAATTTGACTCTAATTAATTTGTCAGATCATTTAATAAAATAGTTATGTAAACAAATGGCTAATTATTTAATTAGTATTCAATAAACTACTGAATAGTGCAATGAATTTGAGGGAAAATTTTTCACTTCAGTATTTCCTCTCCATTTAAGCTTCGATTAGTATAAAAGGGATTTCCATTTGAAAACAGGAAACAAAACCATAACAAGCAGTTCACCGAAGATTACAATTGAAATTCAAGATAAAGACAGAACTCGACTGACTGTTAGTAAAGACATAATCATTGAGACGTCAGAAATACTGCCAAACAGACTAATGAGTAGCAAATGTGTGACTAATTTTAGGCTTTCCACTATTCAAACACTTGTGCAGAGAAACGCAAACGTCAAGTCATATTAATTCTCGTTTCACTTTCATTCTGTGCTCAATTAATTCACACATATTTCTGACTAAAATAATTCTTTAGAAATTAAAATTTAATTTCATGAATAAAAATGAAGACTAGATATTAGAGAACGAAATTCACAATAAGTTTAAAATAATTGAAAACACATTTAACCTAAAAAGCAAAATAAAATTTATCGGTTAAATAGTTGCCAATAGGAGAGGGCTTTATCTAACATTGAACTCAATTCAATTCAAATACTAATTGACAATAAAATCATTATAAAATCAAATGCAAAGAAAAAGGAAAACCCAAATAAATGTATTCCCAAATGATTCTATAATTCTTTTGATTCTTGAAAATAACGATTCAATAAAAACAATAACATTTTTCTAACGATTATTACTTCAGAGTTAGAGGACGTCTTAATCCTGAAGTAGAGTCACATTATTTGTCTGACATTCAAACCTTATTGTAATTTGATTTTAAAATTATTCTTAAAACTCGTTGAGAGACAAATACTCGAGAATTACAAAATTATAGTTAACAGGAAAACAATAAATCATTTGAAAAGTATTTGTATTCATTTGTTAATAAATATTAGGGAAAATAGTTTCCATATTAAAAGATAAACACATTTCGCTAATATTAAGTCCAATATTATTTACATAACTTTTTCGAGTAATTTATCTGAAAGTAAATTAAACTGAAGATTAAATTACTGCCAAAAAATATTATTTTTCTTCTAATAAACTAAACTAAAAGCATTGCAATTCTCATATTATATGACCCAAAGTATAGCAAAAATATAATAAATTATTATTTTTATATCAAACAAGAAATTCGTAAATTAATAAAATGAGTAAAATAATAAATAATTGTTTCATTAGACTTAAGGAACGGTTGTTTTCGAGTAGATTTCCTTATAATAGTTATATGCAATACAAACGACAGTTAGAGATAAGAATAAATAAAAGTCTGGAAAAATACCAAAAAAATAATAATAAAAATCTGGTACTGAACTCAAACCTCAATAAACTGGTACTATTTGTGGTAATGTCTTGACTTCCATTGATATTGTCGGCGCTTTCGTTCTGCTGCTGGTCTTTGAGCTGTTGTTGTTGTTGTTGAGTCACTAACCGAAAGGTCAGGTATTCTATGAGAATATCCAACCCGTTGTGGACTTCGGACAGGAACTCTCGAACCCATTCGATACTATTGGTCCGCAAAGAGATCTCGAGATCTCTGAGCACTTGAGTAGATGTCGAAGTTCCTAGTTGTCGCAGTTTTTTAGTGCTTTTGCTGGCCTTCGGGTCTAAATAAGTGGACAGCTTTCGCAGATAAAAATCTGGTGACTCTTTTGCTGTCACTTTTTCATTGTCTTTAATCATTTCCCACTTCCTCTCGATGTCATAACCACGAAGAAGTTTGGCCTTATCTGGCGGTAAATCCATTGACGCCAACACTAAACAAAACAAAAATTAGATTCAAATCAATTGATGACAACTAATGTCAAACCTTTAGTGAAACGCCTTTCGAGTTCATTAGTGTCAGGCATTTGGTGGTCGACCTCATGAGTGGAGTTTTTGTCGGTTAGTGTCACCGAATGCGTGACAACACTATTGATCTGATGATTGTTAAGAGATTTGTTGCGAATAGTCGACTGTTGATGGACTGGTGATCCATTGGTCGACCAATTCGTACCCATATTTTCGACTTTGATTTTCGGTGACAATTATTATCAAAAAGATTTGATTACAGATTATTACAAATTCATTGAATAGATTTGTTTGATATCAAAATAATTTGATTGATTGCAACGAAATGGTGTCTTAAAAAGCAAAACCATAACAAAAAGCGATTGTCTCAACACTTAGCCATCGTCTGAGACATAATCGCAAACAAAAACGAGAAAAACAATAAAATCAAACGAAAAACTGTTGGACTAAATGATAAAAAACATTACAAACATTGAAAAAGTGTTATAAAAATAGCCACTTATGTAATACTGACTCACATTTAAATAAATGAGTCATTGGTTTAAATCACTTATTTGTCGGAATCTTTATTATCAGTCATCAAAACATTGTTTTTTTATCGCATTGATTGGTATTCAATGGTTAATCCATTGGTGGAGTGCCTGTTCCGCATCAATACATACACTGTAGAGTCTGTAGGTTTAAATCCCAGCACTGAATAAAACAGTGAACACAACACCACATTGAATGCGAATCATAAGCGACGCCTACTTTTAGTTTATTATACGGCAAACCATTCAATTAGACAGTTATTAAAAGGCATCAATTTATAGGCGGTTCCATTCTTTGCCAGACATCTCAACTCCAAATCGCTTTTAATAACTCTTTGGGTCTCTTTGAAGACTAATGAATAAATTATTCAAATTCTCAGCTCTTATATGACTTCAAATGATTAATAATTTTTGAATTATTTTCAAACAAAACTATTTCGAAGATTGCATTTAGAAATTAAAAACTAGTTTTAAGCACAGAATGACTCCAATTTGAATTAAAAATAACTGATTGTCCACTTTGCAACAACTCAACCCTGGAGCCAATACCAGAGGTGTCTTCGAAAAGTTTATTTGATGCAAGTGCAAATGATTGATTTACATTCGAGGAAAAATTAAAACAAAACTTAATTCAAAACTTCTTTATTATTGATTGAATTAAATCAATAAAAGGTGGTTAGTATGAGAGGCCGGGAGCGGCGTTCATTGTCAAGTGGTCGTGGTACTCCTGGTATGGAGACTTAGTCAAAGGTGACTCCGGCCACAAGTCGGGAGTCAAATAAGAATAGGTCTGTTTGATGGCCTGATAGGTGGCTTTTGCGAAGTTACCCAAAGTGGAAGTGGAACCAGTGGCTGATGTATAACAGTCTTCAATACCCGCCATATGCATCAACTTCTTGGGAACGGGAGCCGACACAATGCCAGTACCTCTGGGGGCTGGTATCAAACGCACTAAAACGGATCCACACTTTCCGGTCACCTGAAAAATGAATGAAACTATTAAAAGAGAAAAATGATTGACTGACTGACTGTCGTCTCATTCAAAGCAATCAATGGATTGTCGAATGCATGGTCTGTCTCAAGAATTAGAGCCGTAATAACGACTAACAAGAGTTTATGGAATATGCATTTCGCGGTCGCTGTCCAAAGGACGCAACCCTTTACTCTGCAACACTGTAGTGGAGGTCAACCATTGAACTGGACTTAAGACCCCACAGAACTACAACAATGCGAAGAACTCAAGGACTCGAAAGACCGAATTCTTCGACATTAATGTTGCGAAACAAATGCATAAATTATAGAGCGATGCATACCTTGCAGGGAACGGTATGTGGTTTTCCGATTTTGTTACCCCAATAACCTCTGCGCACAGGAATGACCGATAGTTTGGCCAAAATGATAGCACCGCGAATAGCAGTGGCCACTTCTTTACTGCATTTCACTCCGAGGCCGACGTGTCCGTTGTAGTCACCGATTGCCACAAAAGCCTTAAAACGAGTTCTTTGACCGGCTCGGGTCTGTTTCTGTACGGGCATAATCTTCAGCACTTCGTCCTTAAGCTGAGCGCCAATAAAGAAGTCTATGATTTCGAACTCTTTGATGGGAAGCGAGAATCTGTAGATCTCTTCCAAAGACTTAATCTTTCCGTCTTTGACGAGTCGACCCAATTTGGTGACCGGAACCCACTCTTTATCGCCTTCTTTGCCGCCCCTCCCACGGCCTCTGCCACCTCTTCCGCCTCGACCACCACGTCCGCGGCCACGACCTCTGCCGCCGCCACCAAAACCGCCTCTAAAACCACCTCTTTGTGCACCACCGGCTGGAGCTGCGTCCGCCATCTGAGACAATACAATATTAATTCAAGCATTTAATTCAATTCACATTTCAATTAAACGGCTCTTTAAGACTAATATTCGCCACTTTTTGCTGTCAACTCATCCTTTTAGGAGAGAGACAACCAAAAGTAAATCACTTAATCAGTCATTTGAATAAAGAGATAAATGATTTCAAATCTGAATACAAAAGATGATTGAAATTTAAACCAATTTAATGATTAAATTAAGAGACACTTACTTTGAATGTATTGTCGATAATTGAGTGCTTAATACAAAAGGAAACGGATTTTATCGCTCTTTTCAGTCAAACACGTTTTGGTCGCACATCACATGACTTGCGCACAGCCTCTCAGGTCTGCCATCTATTGTCGACCACTGGTTTGCACTTCAGTGACATTCATTGGATTTCATTGCAATCGATTGTACCGATTGTCCGATTCATCGGTCGTTTTATT
The DNA here is from genome assembly GCA_034702105.1 of Fuscozetes fuscipes. Classification (NCBI taxonomy): domain Eukaryota; kingdom Metazoa; phylum Arthropoda; class Arachnida; order Sarcoptiformes; family Ceratozetidae; genus Fuscozetes; species Fuscozetes fuscipes. The sequence continues at coordinate 17,515 of JAQGCS010000616.1, forward strand.
GTAAGTTATTTGCATTTAATTGCAATTAATTTGTTTTAAAATTGAATTACTTTTCCATAGATTTGTATTTGAGTCATAAATTAGGGAATAATCGCCGAAATGCTGTCCCGACTTGTCTTCAACTCAAGTAATCATTTGTTTTGATATTGAGTTCGGGATTTGTCCCGAATTTTTGCCAATTTTTGGAACTATTAGTTAATATATGAGTAATTATGTTCAGGAAATATATGGATGGCTTCAAAGCCACATATGATTCGGCAAATGGTGAGACCGGTGTCAACACATCCCGACCAGGAAATAATGGTAACATCACCAGCACTGCCTGATTTAGTAGACGCAGTACCCGCCGGAGACACCATTGAACCCTACGACCCAAAGACTCAGACTCTCGAAGAGTATCTGAATCTTCGTTTCGCAGCCGATATGCCGACCATTAATGACGATAAGAGTCCTTCGAGGGATTTGAAAAATTTTCCTCGAATTCCGCCGCCTATTATGCCGGACAGGACTCGACTTTATTTAGTACCCGACTCGTGGTTTGAATTCTTCTATAAGAAGACTGGAGTCACCGGTCCTTACGTTTTCGGCGCAGGTTTTCTAACGTTCCTCTTATCGAAAGAGTATTACGTTATCGAACACGAGTTCGTTACCGGAGTCTGTTTGGCTATTCTTACAGCTGTTGTCTGCGTAAAAGGCGGACCAAAACTTAGGGAATGGTATTGCACTCTACAAGATGTGAGTCAATATTTGAATTTGTCCTCGATAATATCTTTAAGAATTTGAATTGATTTGGATATGTCCTCAACAATGTCCTCTATCTCTCAAAAGTGTAAATATTGGGAATAAAACGAAATATCGATTCGTTTCAAACCTCAATATAATCAGAATTCAATGCTTTTTAATGAAATGTATAGGAATTGTATTTCTTCACTCGAGTGATAGACACCTCTCCTTTGTGAGAGCTGTTCACTAGAACTGGTCATTAACTGTTTTGGCAGAGCAGCTCTGTTACAGCTGCTGTCGACCAATGAATAGATTAAGTGAACAAATATTTGGACATTACTTTAGGAATCTATTTATTTTGAAATTTAAATTATTTTGTCATTCATTTCGTAATTTATTTTTATCGAAAACATTCGCAAAATATTTTGATTTTCGAAAAATTCTTAAATTTATGTGTTATTAAATATTCTGCTCTTTGTAAATTTAATCTATTTATAGGGGTAGACAAGTTGTGCAACATGGTTTATTTTAAGTTTCTCCTTAATGTTTTTAAATATCTTAAAGATGAAAATACGTCCTTGGTTGGTTAAACATTTTAATAATGGTATTCTAGTTATTGTGTACATATTTAGCAATTTTGTTCTATTTAAACTTGTACAAATGTTAGGAAAACTAGAATTATTATTTTTTGTTTGAATATTATTAAGGATATATGTGTGTTGTGTTAGTCCCCTCAGCCACCCCTTTCCCCTCAATATTATATGCAATTTTGATATTTGCGCTAAAAGTTCTTCACTATTATTATAATTAGTGACAAAAGTGATGCCATTCTTCGTAAAACTTATCACAAATTAGAAGATTCGATAAGTCATGAAATCAGAAAAGTTGTGAACAATTATTGCATTATTTTCTATGTTCTGGTCCTTTGATTGAGTTTTGCGATCAAATTTGATTTGGCTTTCATTCTATTAGAAGATTGCCTCAAATCAATTGGGATTTCATTATTTTATTCACTTATTTTTGTTTGGAATAATCGCAAAGCATTCAAATTAATTCAATTTTCTCTTCTTATCAAAAGTTTGATTTAATGTTTTGAATATAGGAAGAGGTGAAGAGTTGGGATAATTGGCAGAAAGGAATGATTGGTTTTCTCAATAATATAATCCAAAGCGAGAATCAGTCACAGGATATGGCGAAGAATCAGAAGATTTTATTCGATGCCAAACGAGAGAATATTTTGCTTCAGTTGGAGGCGGAGTACCGGCGCCGACAAATGGTGGCCTACAATGATGTCCGCAACCGATTGGAGTATATGCTGGCGAGACAGGTGACTGAGCGCCAGTATCAGCAGCAACATATGGTTAACTGGATCATTGATAACGTGGCCAAGAGCATTAGTGGCCAACAGGAGAAGGATGTCCTTCAGAAATGTTTGTCTGATTTAAAACAACTTTCGACTAAACATAAGATTTCATTGACTTAATTGAAGGGAGGGTTCGCTCATAGATTCTAATTAATTAATATCTGACAAACAGTCTATTGTTTTATCGTTCGATAAGTAGTAATAAAATTAAGAAACAAAAAAACTATTCGTTATTTTTTCCAATATTTTGTTCTTTTAATCAAAATAATGCAATAAAACAATAATTGAAAGAATCGATTCTCTGATGAATTGAATGAGTCTTTTGATTAAGTTTTTCGGCGATTAATAGTTGAGTCAAATATTTGAAAAAAATTTTGTATAAAAATAATTTTCGTTACAAATAATTGAAGTCAATGTCAGCGAAAGGCATATAATTATTGTTTACAAAAAAATTAATTAAATTTTTTCTGATCTGTTTT
>JAQGCS010000617.1:0-20026 GCA_034702105.1 Fuscozetes fuscipes
TTACACATATGCGCCACTTCGCGCATGACAAACAGATGAGTATTCTAGTCCGAAGTTAAACTTCCTTTGACTTTAAAAGCATCCAAACCATAGATCATGTGTTCACTGGTCTCACACTTCTCTCTCATCTCTCATTCAGTCATAAATTGCAAAAAGCGTTGCATTCGTTCCAAACGCTAAACAGTTGAGCCATTTGCAGACATTGATGTTTTATTATCGGACAGGAGTCATAGCACGAGAGGACATATACTCGGCCCTAATTATAATGATAGCTATAATCAGGGCTTTTATATCTGACTCTTCAGAAATGCTATTTCAAAATGAAAACACAGAATAGACTCAAAAACAGAAAAATAGAGAATAAAGTTTGAAAATAATGCCAACATTTGTCCTATTCTTCAGTACTCATCTAATCTCGTCTTTTGAGAGGAAACGAATTTTTTAGACAAAAGAGTTCGTGAAATAAGATATTTTGAACCATTATTTCGATTGCAATTCTAGTAAACTTATGTTTGTTTCTTGCTGAGTTTCCAACTATTTCTTTGGTTGTCGAATAAGTGAATAAAATACTTCCATATATTTGCCATTTTATCCATCATTGTGTGTAAGTAATAGAGAAGTATCTTAAAGTAAATTCAAGAGAAGTGCTATATATGTACCTTAGCAAGACTAAATATAATTCAGCAAATAAGCTCAATTTTAGATCATTTGTCTCTCTTTTAGAGACACATTGGGAGAAATAAGATTACTATTTTTAGACTAAAAGAATAGTTTAATAGTGTTTTGAAAATGAATTTTCTTTTCACTCTTTAGAGTTGGAATGGAAGCGAAGGAATGCATATATGATTTCGAGAGACAATATACGAATAGTGGGAATTCAGGTCAGAGCAACCATTAATCCCTTGTTTCTCGTCTGATATTACTTATCTATTCGCCTGAATCTCACGAATGTTTTAGTCATCATTTTTTGTCAACTTTTCTCTTCTGTTATAGTTTTACAAAAATTTTATAACACTTTTCTTCTATTTTTCATTCTTTTAAACCTTTTTATAGAATTTTAGGGAATAATTTGAAGTCAAATCAGATTTCTTTCGTAAAAAAATCTTTTCACTCGAATTCATTAAATGAATTCATGAATGAAATCACTTTTGAACCGAAGTTTTGAATTTCTCTCTCATATCGACAATTCTGACCCAAAATTCAGGTTTTTGTCAATTAATTGAATTTTTAATTTGTGTTCAAGAATTTGAAAAACACGTCAGTGTCAGCGCCTCCCAAATAGATGGTTATGTGATTGAAGGGCCAGTGATGTGCCCTTCAAAGGCTAAGGTTCTCCGACACTGACAGTCATGAACTTTGTTCGTATCGATCGATCATTCATTCCTTTCTTCATAAATATAAATAAGAGTGAAAACTGTTTTACTTGATTTCACACGAAATTCAAGCCTTCGTTGAGCCCATCAGACACTGAGCTCTTCTGCAACAAAGCATCGAATCGAAGACATTAAGATTGAAATGAGAAAAAGTGGTCCAAAGAAATTGTCTCCAAAACTAATGATAATACCATTTTCACAATTGATTTTGTAATAAAGGGAAATATGAATAAAAATAATGACAGCGAAAGGGCTCTCAAATCAATTGCAGCCTTTTTTTGATTGCCATCAAAGTCTTTGAACTCTTCCTTCAATTCTATGGACTGATTGTGTTTTGCAATGATTTCAATCGACAAATTATTGATCACTTGTTTTGACAGTAAAATGTTGTGACAAATATTTGCAATCTTTACCTGCAATTGAAAGACAAAATTAATGAATAAAATGTTTATTGAAGAATAAAATGAATGCTTTTCATAAATATTTCAAAACAAATGTTATTCTAAAAATTTGAACCAATTTTACGCAACAATACAACCATTTGTTAAAACTCTCATAGAGTTGATTAAATAAACTGAGCTGGACATTTTAGCAAATTATTCACATCTATTGAGACAATAATTACAGCAATAGTAAAATGCAGTTACATTCGCGTATAATTAATAGCTACTGATTTGTGATAGACAAAACTCTTCAAAATTTGTAGCTATTTCATTCATTTTTAAGTTATCATAAAACGTGTTTAGAGAAGTCAATTAATTATGTTTCTTAATTATATGCCCTCTGGGTAGCCCTCAGATGGTTCTTATAAAAACAAAGTGTTTTTGTTTTTGCACATGATTAATCAAATAATAAGATTAGATATTTGTCGTTTAGTGACTAAAAATGTTCTAATTGAATTTTTTAATCATTTGTTTTCATATAAACTCCACATTATTTAAAACATTGTATTTAATACCGAAAATAAATTCTGATTTTTTTGTCTCTAAAGTAATTCATAAAAGAATAGAAAATTGATGACAAAAATGATTTTAATAAACACCAGAAATATGTGGTTGTTGTCAGTGACTGAGAAGTGCGACATAAGTGCAGCGGAGATCACAAATTGATATGAAACTCGCACAGAATATGATATACACCTCTACTGTGTTGTGTAAGTCTGTGCTCTTTGAAACATGTTTTATGGTTTTGACATTTTCTGGTTCTTTATTATTAAACAGACTCTGAGATAGAAAATAATGATTTTTGTCAGCACTTGGATGACGAGGAATACCACTCTCACTATCAAAGAGTGTCTATAATTTTGAGAGTTGTGTGGTTTTTATGCCTGTCTCTATATGTATTCCCGAAATGAAGTCTAAAAATTCAAGCGACGCCCTATTCAACGGTGAACTGAAGGGAAGGAACAGCAGAAGAGCACAATACCACTGCAATACCACTGCAAAAAAGTCATGTTTTTGGCCAAAACTTTTTATCTGGAATTTATTTGTAAGCATTTCGTGATACCATTGATGCGTGTCTTAAATGAGGCTCAGATTTAACTCAAAAATCATATTTTTCTGTATATAACACAAAACAACGCCTTTTGAAAAATTAATGAAAAATCGAAATTTGAATCCAATGTTATATTTTATACAATACTTAATATTATTCTCTCTTTTATTCTTCTTTTCTTCTCCTCATTACTATTGGAATACATTTTGACTTAATTTCTGAAGTCATTAAACATTTGGAAGTAATCGTAAAGTATTGCACGAAAAGTGAGCATTTGATTCGTTGAGTCGTTTTCTAAGATTATTTTTATGAAATGATTTGAAATTCTGATTCAAAATTTAGTAAATGAATGAAAATTTTATTCTTCTTTTTCTTATGAGTTGTTTTAATTTCTAATTACTTTTTCTTTTTGTCTCAAAATGTATTCAAGAATTTTTGCAAAATTTAATCATAATTTTAGATGAGTTTAACATTTATTGCGAGAGAGAGAGAGAGAGAGAGAGAGAGAGAGAGAGAGAGAGAGAGAGAGAGAGATTAAAATGTTATGAATGACTTGTTTTTTCAAAAGGGTGTATATATTTTTTATCGGACAGCATATGCCTCGAACTCATCCTAACTCCCAGATGTTAAGCCCATTACGGGTTACTCCCATCGGTCGGATTGAAAAGTACAGTAAAAATTATTTCCTAAAAATTGAGTTTTATTTCATTTTTAGTATTAATATTATTACAGATATTATATGAAATGATATTTTTTTTTGATTCAAAAGGGGAATAATATCCAGATATTAATGAAAATCAATGTAACAAATGATTATAATTTTATTTTGAGAACAGAATTACTGAAACTATTTATACGAGTAGTGACTATGAATTTTCTGCTCCAATAATCTCTGAATTCATCAGACATTTGGGTAGCGATGAGTCAAATAAAAGTAAAACTAAAACAAATGAATTCAAAATCATAAATACCGGTCCACACAAACAGTCGATAAAAACCTTATTAATTGAATTCTAATGAAATTCAGTTGAATGACATTTCAGATCATAGTTTACTTTCACTTATCGGTTGGCTTTTGTTTAAGGGTATTGATTAAATTCATTTCCCTAGGTCCAAAATTATAACAGCCTTCCTTATAATTTATGTACAAAATTATGCTTGAATAAATTCCACATTAATTCACTGAATATACATAATTAAAGCAATTGTGCTCTAGGTCTAAAATAAATGAGGGTAAATTACGTATTTTTAAGTATTAAACTTTTCTCTTGTTCTTGATTAACCAAACATTCAAATATAGCCAAAACTCGTTACTAAAAAATGCCTTTGAACTAAATTTAAGATTTGATTGAACTTGTCAATAAAAACCCGGATTCTTAGTGGAAATTGCTGTTAATCAAAAACGAATTTAAATGGAATGGATTAATAGATTCAAATTAAATATGATGGATAACTAACTATCGCTCTTAGATAATCTCAATTTAATGATTCAAACTTAGAATTGTTTCAAAAATTCAGTCAAACATTTAGTAATGAATTAAATTTTGGGAATTAGTGTTAAGGCGTTCACTTAAAGATCAAAATTGGAAGACTGATAACAACTGCGCGAACAACTTTCCACCTGGTTCCAATTATGAGCACTTGAATAATTCTGTCGGAGTTTATTACTTTTTGGCATTTTTTGAGGATTTGTTTCGTTTAATTCATTGAAAGGAATTATAAAAATTTACTCAAAGTATGCATAAATTTGGAGAAAGTTTTGTGAAAAACTGAGTCGAGATTCAAATGTCAGCAAAATTTTAGTAAATTCAATGTTGAAAGTGTTTTACTCACTCAAAATCCGCACAAATAATTGGAATTCCTGTTCGCTCACAAAATAGAGGCTCAAAATTACTGCACAATTAGTGTTCAAAAAATGATTTGAAAAATTAAAAGGAATTTTTGGCGGTATTTGTGATGAGATTTTAATTAGAATTAAATAACGGGAATAAAAATCTATTGTGAAGTAAATAAGTGAAGACATTTATTTTTCACTGACACTGACTTAACGGAGGATTTAAATACAAAACTCTAATTTGAATATAAAGTAGAAGTGAATGAACTGAGAATTTGCAGAACTGAAGACCAGAACTCAATTCTAATCTAATTTTATGCAGAAATTGAGTATTCATTCAATAAATTTTGATGCAATTGTGGCTCTATTTTCATATAAAGTAAAGCCAAATAAATTCCAATTGAAGACAATGTGAATCAGAAATCAAATACAGAACAAGAGTCCAATGTTTGACTTCCAGACTATTGGAAACACTTCTCTTCTGTCGTTTCTATATTTTGGACGACATTTACATTTTGGGAAATGAATTAAACATTTTATACAATCAACTGTTTGGATGAGAGGCTGTGCTCTGGATTTTGTCTCATCAATCAAATTAGGCTTTGATTGCAAACATATTTCTATTGTTAGTCGAAAACGAAAGTCATATATGAATAGCAATAAATAATTCAATTTAATATTCACTGCAGCATTACTCCATTAATTGCAAGATATTTGATTGCAATATTCAAAAGACATGCTATGATTCGATAACTTGGCCAAATATGTTCCACTCGTACTAGGAAGTAATTGATTTATGATTTACTCAATTTTTTCTGTTATTATATCAAAGAAGTTGTTATTTCGATCATTAAATCTGTTAATAAACAGAAGTTATGGTTTGATTAAAAAATGAAATGTTTTTTGATATCAAAATCGATTTTTGTGCCATAAAAGTAGACGTAATGATAGTTTGCAGTCATTATTGTCGACAAAAATGGGAAAATACATTAGACGTTATCGGAAAGTGAGGTATACTCCACATAATTAACTTAATTGAAGTTTCAATCAAATTCTGGCACAATTTGATTTTCACAGTCGTTGCCCAGAGTTAAGCATGCTACAAGATCTCAAGACCGGAATTCCCTGGTGACAAATCGATTAAATATTTGATAGATTGAGACTCAATTTCTTCAGTGATTTTTCAAAACTGTAGACAATTTGCTATAAAAACTGTTTTAAAATTCATGAAAACTTGAGAACTGAATTAGTGTTGAATTTATCAAACATTTTGAGCCTTCAAAATTTAAAACGAGTTGTCGTTAGAATAGAATCATTTGATTTAAATAATTATCTCAAAGAGTTGGGACATTTGATGGGGAATCAAATGAGTTAACAACATGTCTGAGACTAATGCCCTTCGAAGTTGACATCAAATCTTTCTTTGCGAGCACTCAATAACCGAAACGAATGGAAACGACAATTCAATTACTATTAGATACCATCAAAAACATTCATATTCTGTGAACACTCTTTCGTTTGAATCATTTGAATAAAAATCGCATTTTTAAGTCGATTCTAATCAGATGTACGCAAAGGGGAAACAATAAAATCCCTGACTTCTAAAAAATTTAATTAAACCGCTATCTATGGAATGGCATCAATTGTTCAATGTAAAACAATTGAACCAAAATTAATTAAAACTGGATTAAAGTCAGGTTAAGCGTCATTTAGGATAAAAATGGCCACTTAGTCGACTATCTTACCGTGATCCTATAGAAATTGAGAAAAGCCTGAGCCTAAAGTGGATGAGCTTGCGGATACCTCCTTCTAATGTGTTCTAGGATTCCGTTTTATATTACTTGAATTTCAATCAGAGTTTTGTTCAAATATTTGATAATTAGATAAAATGACACAATAGATAATCGAAGAAGAGGAGAGGGAGAGAGAGGGAGAAGATATGTGAAAATAATTTGATTTCATTCTGATTACCATAAAGTTATAGTTAATATTCAATTTGCGATTCACTTGAGTACCACTTTTGCAATATTTTTCTTCTGATGCCATTCGAGGCACAAATGCCTCGAAGAACGTGAAGCCGATATTTTTTCCTCTCCATGGATTCCCTATATCATTCCCCGAAAGATTCTTTTCGTCTCATTAAACACAATTCAATTTCCATTTTTTCTTAATGTTCGTAAAAGTTGTGAGTTCCAGGAACTCTACGTTTTGAGGCATTCCTGGAAATTATTTTGAGTTTTAATTCGAATGAAATATTGTAGCCGTATATCAATGACACCGACTTATGTCATATTCAAACATCTCTTATAAAATATTTGAGATTAAAAGTTATATCAGAGAAGAGAGTGATGCTCAGGGTGTTAACACCTAAGAATCCACTGAATATCAGTTCATCCATTTCCTTAAAATAGCGAAAACCTGAATTATTATTGGTTGCCACTTTGCAAATATTTGCCATATGAGTAAGGACACAGATTAAAGATGTCGCGCGTCTCCGATATGTTTACTGCCTTAATAAGTTTTAAAAACTCGATAAGATTAAGTGCCTTGGGCATTCCTGATTGGAGGCAACCTAATATTAACACAGAGTTTGACGAATTAGTTTTGCATCAAAATATTTATGTATTCAAAACACTTTTTTGTGAAGACTCGCCTCTAGTGTTGACAAAAATAAAGAGAAATATTAATGAAGTGTAATATAAGAGAAATTTTGTTGAATTTGAGACTTTATTTTACAAAAATGTCTCAAAACAAACCTCGAGGAAAATACAATTGCTTTTCGAGAGTTTAAAAATTCTGAAATATTATTAAATCAAATATTAGTATAAATTTTAGAGAAAGTATTTTTCAGAACAAATAATAGTCATTCAGTCCTTCATCACAAGAATAGAAAAATCAATTAAAATATTCATATATTATATGCAAATAACTCTATTCTGTTATTCAATGAATTATTTATTGGAAGAGACCATCAAATGAATCCGAATTATTCGTAAAATCAATATCTAAGTGAATGACTTCGACCATTAACTTTATTTATATTGATTAGCCTGGTATAAAAAAAGGGCTGAAGTTTGGGTATTTTTGCTTACATTTCCTCAGTCACCGCCATTTCCCGAGTCTTAAAAGACTGGTATTTGCAATAAACAAATAAATAATAATTTAATAAAACGTTATGACTGTTAATGTGTTCGGATGTGGTTTATAATACTCAGAACTTATGGCCAATAAATCTTCGGATTTCTGGAGCTTCAAAAGGGCTGACAAAACAGTCAGACCTCTCGCTCGCACTTCTTTGCCGTTGCATTTACTTAATCTTTATTCTTGGCATCAAATAAATAATAATTTATTTTATCGATCGATTTATTTCCGAAATACTAATCATAATCTGAATGAGTGAAGACATCAACGGAGTGGTTCTCATCAATAGGTTTTCGTCAATTTTGTCGAATATTATAATTACATTCCATTTATTTTTTCATTAATTTTATGTCTAATAATCTCCAATATATTTAATCATTAATTTTACCGAACCTTTCTTTCGATCAATTATTTATCAGTAATTTGAAGCAATAAATGTCAAACTTTCGACTTTTTGATCAAATATCCTAAGATTTACACTAATTTAAGGACTCGTTTTCAGAACTATTACATTAATATCTTATTAAGACATTTTAGATCTCTTGAAATTGAGTCAAACAAGGTATTTTTGGCATTGCTTAACGTTAAATTCTCATTGATTATTGAACAAATTGATATCTATTTGTAGTTAAATAGATAAGATTTAGGCCAATAGAGTCTTAGTAATAATTCACTCTTCAATATTGGTTTAAATAATTTTTTAACCTGATCATTTTGATTTTTAGTAAATTGACACAAAACTAATTTTGAGCTCAAATCAAATTAAACAAAAGTCAATACATTTATGAATTTTAAAGTGATTTTTGATAACTATTTCGAAACAAATTTTACTTAAACTCAAATGAAATGAAAGTTTTTGAATATAAATTGAAAGTCAGACTCAATACTGAACCAAATGGACAAACGATTGGCGCAAATATTATTAAATCGAAAGTATTGTCAGTATTTGTATTATTAACTGAAGTCTGAAAATGTTATTTGATTTGAGAGTTGAGTCAAAGCGACGAAAGCACTGAATGAGTTGTTGGCCTCAGCTCTCAGACGAAACTGAAGTACAATCATTCAAATGCACACAAGACGTGGTCAGTCAAGAAGGGATCGGAGGAAAGTGCGAAAAATTTTTTATCCATTAGAGGAGTAGTTGAGAGTATAGACCTAACGCTTTCCTAATAGAGTTCGGACTCATTTTCGATATAAAAACAGTATTTCCTTATATTTTTGCTTTTCTTTTGTGATAAAATACATTTCACTCAATACGAGAGAAGTGTTGACTCAAATACAATGAAGCTTTTGGTGGACAACATTTTTTATCACTGAAAAATATCGTTTCCCTCAATGGAAAAGTTTGGACAAAATATTTTTTCATTTTTCTCTCACAAAACCAAAAACTGATTGAAGTTTTCACTCAAATGATTGATTATTTTGTACGAAGAAATCAAATCGTGGTCTTATTTCTCATTAAAACCGAGACGTCTGATAAAATCAATCAAAAGTTTTCTCATTTTGGTTTTCAATAGTTAATTAGCAAAAGATCTCTAATTAGTTGCAGAAAAACACGTGAAGAATAATTATCTGTCAGAAGATATTCGATATATTCGTATCTGATTTTGTTGTCACAAATGTTTTTCAAATAATCGAAGTCAACACAAATGTAATAAAACTTAATACTAAATAATTGAGTTTATTGTCACAAATAGACAAATAAGATGTGAAAAAATCGCAACAAATACTGGAATTGAAAGAACAGATTAATAACAGTAGAAAAGAACACACAATGAACACAAAATACAGAATCAAAGAGAAAGGAATCGCTTCACAGAATAAAAGAGTAAATATTATTAACAATATATCAGATGAATGAAAATCAATGACAAAAGTCACTGAAAAGAGAGGGGACGACAATAAACAATCGAATCACTCATAAATAGCGCCTAAACTTTTGGTTTCGGACCACTTCTCAAATTCATTTCATTTTTTTATTCACTGTTATCAACGAAAAGTAGTTTCAAAAGATTTTTTAAAACCTAAACTAACAATTCCACAAATAATAATCTCTCTCTCTCTCTCTCTGTCTCTCTCTGTCTCTCTCTGTCTCTCTCTCTCTCTCTCTCTCTCTCTCTCTCTCTCTCTCTCTCTCTCTCTCTCCATATCCTTACATAAGAATAATTTGATGGATCGCACAAACGCTACAATCAATTCATATTAAGACAAACATTATGTGTCGATAGGGGAGAGAGAGAGAGAGAGAGAGAGAGAGAGAGAGAGAGAGAGAGAGAGAGAGAGAGAGAGAGATATTGGTATGAAAAGACTGGTCAGTCGATCAAATGGTGGTCCGATATGTGTTTAATATGAGTGTATGTATTGATATGTTTAATATGAAAGAAGGACAGACCCAACGTTCTATTGATCGACAAATCGGATCATAAAAGGACTGCGAGTTTTTATGTAATTATATTGATGTGAAGTAAACTCAATGACCCAATCCTTTAGTCAATGCATATGAATAGAGAAGTATTCATCCATTAGTTCGCTGCTAATACCCAGTTATGTGAATATAACAATAAACACGAGCGCTGTATCCCTGCCTTCAATAATGAATTCCTATCTGTGCTCTTCTGTTGAATCAATTTTGTATTGGATTTTTGCTACGATTTGTTATAGTCTTCTGTAAGACTTCTATCAGTTCTGTCTCTAAATAATACAAATAATAATAAACACAATGAAACCAAACAAAACACTTTTGTATTCAATTGCTTTCTGTTTATCATTTGATTGGATTCAATAGTTTTCTCAAAACAATACAAAAACAGTGAGTTTATGTCAAAATCAATAGAATTTTAAATCAAAATATTTTCAAACAAGAACTGAAAAATGACCTTTGTAAAGTGGAATCATAAATAAAAGCAAATATTACGATATGATAATGCTAAATTCAGAATCAAAAAATAGGAAATATAATGTTTGAATGATGATAGATATTAATAGGTATTAGAATAAGATCATTTTCACAATTTAAAGGCTAAAGAGAAGATTGATTGGCACAGAATATAAATTTGCTGTATTTGCAAAATATTAAATAACAAGTTACATTTGCAAATCCTGTTTTCATTAATTCGAGTAAAATAACCAAGAATTAAAATACTTGTTATCTCACTCTAATCTCACATAAATGATTGATACGTTGCTGGTTGAAATTTTTAAAACCATATTATTGTTGTTTGCAGTTAAATGAAATGTTTGGAAACTCACCTAAAAAATAATTAAAAGAATATATTAGTTAAGATTATAAATATTATTAAGTAATGTATTATCGAGATATCATCTATTAATAAAAGTATAAAGATCATGTTTGCTATCAAAATGAAGGATCAGTGACTATAAGTGAATTTAAAGCCAAACAACTGGTTTTTGAACTTAAATGTCAAATATTTTTGTATTTTCTCAACTTTCAGATGACATCAAATCAAGAATATTAGCAAACATTAAACAATACAATTGTAAGGTATCTCTACTAAGATTGACAGATATTTCTGATCCCTCGGTCTTCGTAGACATATCTTCCGATTAAGTCTACAGTTTATGAATAGGTTGTGCGCCTCTTCTGAATCCCTCTTAGACTGTGTTATCAAATATCAGGGTTGGCATCAACTCATTGAACTACAGCTTTGTATAGGGATCACAACGATTGCAATTAGACTGGAATAGAATCAAACAACTCAGACAATAGTCACAACACAATCAGAGAGAGAGAGAGAGAGAGAGAGAGAGAGAGAGAGAGAGAGAGAGAGAGAGAGAGAGAGAGAGCAGCTTTGAGAAGCAAATTAATGTCAGAGGATTTCGTCAAAAACGAAACAACACAATACATGAGCGCAACTGATATTGACGTGAGATTTGACATAAGATGAGGAAAATGTATGGCTTTTTCTCAAACATCGATAACAAAATTTTATGCCTCAAAAGTTTATTCCATTGACACTACCCTTCACTCAACTTATATTACATAATGGCTATAATTAAAATTCAAGAGTTATTAAATTTGAGTTTCAAATTAAAAAAGTGAATAATTTCTGCTCCAAAACACTCTTCAGCTCTGATAAGAGTCAAGACTGCAATGAATTTTTATTTAGTATTTGGTGCGAAAGTTGGAAGAATTGCTTTATCTGTGTTTTGCCAAAGAAATTAATTTCCACCGAATATAATATCAGTTGATTTATATGTTTACGGCTGCGAACAGAACAACATTTCTTTGGTTTGAGGCCTCAGTTATCAAATGTTTCGTTTCGGAGCACATGTTTGTCAGCTCTGGTTTCCAATCGTTGTCTGATTTTTCTCATTCTCTGACTGCTGTCTCACAAAACACTTTTATATAAGAGTTTGTGTTTTGTGCCAAACAACTAATCACTGGTGAAAAGCGAGGAATAAATCATTTTTTGTATTTTAAATGTCAAAGATATTCAATATGTTTGTGTTTCAAACACTTTAATAATTATTTTCGTCCAAAAATACACAAAATTCAGTGAGAATTGGTTTGGATTTCAGTATAACTTCTGTTAAATCTCAGCAAAAAAAAAATCATTCAACAAATTAAAACTCTTATCTTTCGATTTGTTTGAAAACCGTTTCAAATCTAAACATTGATTCGCAGAAATCGATAGCGATTTGAAATTACATGGAATTCGAGTAACATTTGTTAGATTTTTTTATTTTTAGACATAAAAGAGATCTCAATGCAAACGAATGCTTAATACAGTCGTAAATGTTAAGTGACTTCAAAGAAAATAGTCTTAACCCAAATAATTCTTTGTTTTTTTAATCTTGGAATTAATTTATTGTGAGAACGATAGCAGACTTCAACACAATTAAAATGTTTGGAAAATAATGGCAGAAACAGTAACAGTAAGTATGCTTTAATTGAAAGCATCCAAAAGAATCTCAAATACTGAAGACTTTTCTCGAACTTCAGTGAAAATGTTTGCAGATATTTAATGATCGCAAAAACCCAAACAAATAAACCCTTATCTTATCGTTCATTAATTTGGACACAAAATTACACCAAAGAAACGAATAAATAATTCCTTTTCCGGAATAGACCGATATTTTTGCAATTATTCGATGAGAATAACAATAAAAACACTCAGTTTTCTAATATCCAGGAAATCAGACAATAAAAGAGGACATAAAATAAGATCAATATTTTCGATAATAACGAGAAATGTAATCATCAGAATAATTGTCAAAATATATGTGTCTATTATCAGGGCATTCAACGATGTTTTCACTGATAATTTTTCAAATTAAGGCGAATTATTATATGAAATGAAGTGTAGAAAACATTTCGCTTTTTTATAAAATGAAAAAAATTCAAAATAATTTTTTATATCATTTATATGTTTTGTTGGTAAATATGAGATATGATATACAGAAACGAAAAATACATTTATTTTAGACTAAATGACCGAAAAATTCAATTCAAACCACAAAATGGATAAATGATTTGCAAACAAAGAACGGAATTAATTTATTTAATATACCATTGAATTCAATTGACTGACAAATGGATTAAATATTTAATACAAAATATTCATTTAATAATTTATTAATATTTGACTAAATTGTTTTCGTCATCTCTTATCTCAGTTTTTATTATCCATTAGCAATGGACTGAAAATTATGGGTATTTGAGCCCAAAATGTGATTGATTTCAATGAGTATTATATATTGTGAATCGTTTGCATAGGATTTTCTTTTTTTTATTTCCTCTTTATTTTAAAATTTTAACATTAAATTCAAGAAATGAATTATTGAATCAAATGATAAATGTTTTATTCATCTGAAAAATTTCTGGTCTATTGAATCTCAAACTCATATCAAAACCAATTTATTGAATATTGAATTTGACAGGACATTATCATTGAAAATCATTTCCTAAAATACCCGCCATTTTCAGGAATTTATTTTATAAAACATTTATTAAATAAAACATTTTTTCAAAAGTGAAGAAAAAAATTCAAATATTAAAAATTTAAACATATTTTTCATATGAATGAAAATCTATACATTTTTTCATTTCATATTGATTCTCAAGAATTGGAATATAATACTTAGAATTCATTAAATATTTTGAAAATTTCAGAATTTTTTTAAACTTAAATGTTCCCGTTTTTGAGAAAATTGAGGAAAAAATTAATTCCCTCTGACATTAAATTTGAGACAAATGTTGTAATGAAAACCTAAATTACAAGAACTATAAAAAGTAATGTCAGTCACAAAATGACATACAATACAAAAATAGAACATTTCTATTCTTCTCAGATTTGGTCCCTGTCCTCATCCCTTCCTTCCTATCTGTTAGTCACCAAAGGAAAGTATATAAAAAAAAATTTAATTGAAATAATTGCAAATTCATCGGAGAAAAGGGTGATTGTAATATAAGAGCACAGAATAAGTAAAGTGTGCCTCAAGAAAATAAAAACTAATATCAAAGTGTCTGATATTAAATAAATAATAGTTACGGGTATTTATTTAATGGACCAAATGGTTCACTTGTAATAACATTAAATGTATTTGTGCTGTTCTGTCAGTGTCTGAGCGCCGATACATCGGAACAGAAAATGTTACACCACTTCATGTTTGAGATGAATATAATATTATTGCAAATGTCTTAACACTAATGTCTTTGTGTTTGACTTTTCCTTTCGCTGTCTTTTATTAATTTTGTTATCGTTATATCAAATACTCATTACTTGACTCCAATTGAATCACATGATTAGATCCAAAAGATTTTGTTTTAATGGATAAAAATTGGATGTATTTCGAGATTTCAAGAGAAATATACCTTTCGTTCGTCTTATCTAACGGTTTGATACAATTAATTACTAAGATAATTAACATCATGGGTATTACTCATTTGGTAGCTTAAACTTTTTTTTACTGATTAAAAATAATTGAAAATAATATGAGCGAGTTCTTTTTATATCCTAAAGGGTCCTATTGGGTGTAATGAGAAAATCAAAATAATTGGAGGAAAACTAATAATATGTGAAACTGATAAATCATGTTATGTTTTTTGCTGGTTGAGATACACATCTTCAATATTTGACAAACTCATAAAAAAAGTAAAAACTATAAAAGTAAAGCTTCTTATCTCAGACATCATATAAATCCCGAGTGAATTGTGAAAAAGTTTTGAGTTAATAAAAAATATCTCAAAGAATACAAAAAAAATCGGTTCAAATAAAAATTGTCTCAAAAAAGAGCATTATTTTATTAAAAGAAATTGAATTATTTTTACTTTCACCTATCTTCTCCTCCAGTTATTGGCAAATTGTTTACCAGATTAAAATTTTATCAAATAATACAAAAAGAAGTAAACCATAGATTTATATTTTTGATAAGTTTAAGCATCAAATTTGAGATAAAAGATAAGAAATTAATAAATAATTGTCTCAAAAAAGGTAATACATATGAAAAAATAAGGGATGCATAAGGGCGTATAACCCAAATACTCCCTAGTTTTTGAGCTCGAGCGGGTCCCCCTTAGATTTGGGGCAAAATATACCCACAGGCAAATTCTTTACCATATTCACTCTCTATATTTCTTGTTTGAGGAGTCAAGAAAATACTCCTTATACCCTCTAATTTTTTGATCGAAGGGACCCCCATTCGAGGACTTTACGCACCCATGAGAAATATAAATATTTGTGAATTTCTTTCGATTTCAAATTTATGAATAATTTAAATCTTCAATAGTTGAGGTTTTTGCCTCTTTTGAATTTTTAGACCATTAAATCCGATAAAATTCTCTCTCTCTCTCTCTCTCTCTCTCTCTCTCTCTCTCTCTCTTCTACTGTTTTGATGCAATTTGTGAACAACTAATAGGAAATGGATATAATTTAATTGAGTTTAATCTATTGGTTACAACTCGAGTGTAATTTAAATTGGATTAAAATTTACACAAAAATCATTAGCGAAGAAACAAAAGTCACTTAAAATGTATTATTCGCAGTGAATACCAATTTTTGAATCATTTGTCAAACGATACGAATAAAAGATTTTTGTGAAGGGTAGGAGTCCTTTCACATTTTTCAAGAGATGTGTAAAACATGAGGATGAACTCGATTAAAATATTGCATTTGTAAAATGTGCACAACAAATTTGTGACGAAATTTAAAATTATAATAGTTTTGAATAATTATTGTTTAAGTTATTTATTCTTTGCTTTTGTGATAAAATTCTGGATTTTTGCCAAAATGTTTAATCAAATTAGAGAATCAGTTAAGGAATGCTTTGAATGAAATTTTTGAAACTAAAGACAAATATTCTCTTTGTTTATGATCTTCGACTCATTAGATAATTAGATTATTGATTAAGAAATACTGAAGACGTGTTTAATTCAATTATTTAATTAGTTTTTAATGAAAAGTTGAGTTTTTCAACAAAGAGATTGATTCAAATGAAAGTTCAAAACACCAGAGAATTTGCTGGAACACAAGTGAAACCAAGTGACTCAAAGCACATTCTCTGCCACTAATGGGAAGACTGCGCTTAGGATATAAACATCTTTTCAGACAATACTTTAGTTTTCGACAACTTTTGGCACAAAAGCCAACAGAAATTGAATTATAAAATAAGCAAACATTTAATATGTGATCAAACAGTTAAGTGCTCACAATATTTAAGCCTTTCCTTAGTTTTTAGTTGTTTTCCAATATTGAAAATAATCATTAAATTAGTACTACTTCTCAAAAGTCAGTTCCTTTCAATTTATTATTATTCTAACCAAAATTCATTTCGAAAACAAATGAATGAAAATATTTTTATTGCAATTTTTCCTATGAATATCGGATTTAAAATGTTGTTCGTTAACTATAAATAGAGTATTTTTGTCAGTTCTGTTGGAGAGGAACGACAGGGATGAGAAGAGTGGAAGTGATGAAGTGCTCTACTCATTGTCTTTAAGAAAAGAGAGATCAGGAATGAGTGGGACTTAACTAAAATTGATGAAAAGGCAAAAAATATGCCTAAAATAAATGCTAAGCAAATGTGTGCCTCATTTTATATGTTGCGTACAATTGATTTATTATTGTCTACAAAAAACCTATCGATTGTAGGCCTAACCCTCTAATCGTATATATCTCTCAAATGCAGACAAACTTCTCATTAGGTTTTTGTTCAGTCTTTGTCTCATTTAATGAGAAATTCAATTCCGACGACATTTGAATATTCAATTTGTGAATTCAAGTGCTTTATATTCTTGTCTTAAAATCTGAATTTTCTTCGGAACTTCTTTTCAAATATTCTGAGCAAAAAAAATACATTCAAAGCAAATAACGAGAAATAAGTGTAATATTGATTTCGATATACTTATTGCCTCTCATTTCTGGCACTGGATTTTCGTCTAATACTTATGACTAGAGTTTCTGTGAGCAAAAACTTGTGAATAATAATCGATAGATATTCTTATATAATATTCTTTTATGACTGGCTTTTGATTACATTTCATCTGAATGTAGCGCCAGAGCTGTGAACCCCATAAATGAGAGGAAAAGCAACCAAATGAATGTCAGGAATCAGAAGAAGTTGAAGCGAAACAGAAGTGATATTTTGGTTGTGATATACATAAGAAAGTAGTTTAAGTCGTAACGAAATTTTCAGTTCTCAGCCTACAATTGCATCCGAATCATACAGAAAAATAACAAAAAAAAATATTTTGACGCAAATTTATATTATTTTCTGAACGAATGAGAAAAAGTGAGAGTTTTTTACCTAAAAAGAGAAGTAATGCGCGAAATAGTGGGTTATTTGTCTAATGTAGCGCTAGTAATGTCGAGACATTCGAAGACACTTTCAAACAATTTATTTCTGTCACAAATCCAAGACTTGAAGCAAAAACCACCGAATAGTCGGTCAGAATATTTGCAAAAAAGGAGCGAAAGTTTTATTTTGAGTTTTGTTCTTCTCTTCTGTCGCAGAACTGGACTCAAGCTTTCATTCATTTCCTTCATTCGTTTGCTGTGATTTTTTTCGCTTTCACTCCAAGAAAAAAATGTTAGTCTTTATAAGAGATTTAAGTTTACACTGGATATCAATCGTCCAAAACCTGAAATTCTTTACCAATCAGTTGTAATATGTTTTTTCACTACATTTACGAAGTATACATCGTATATAGTATATAGTTTTGTCGTTCTGGAGGTTAGCATGTAGAGATATGCCTTGAAGAGGGATGGGATTGAGGCTTACCTATGGAAATATGTTTTGGTAAGGGAGCAGATATGTCACTGATATATCCTGTGCTGTCTATCGGAGAGGGTAGATAATATGCACTGATAAACCGTATGTTAAATTTGTGGGAGGGGCAGATTCCATTACTATTTAATTAGTTGCACTGATAGATCCTTGAAAATAATTAAGTTAGGTTAGGGTAGGGTATGTTAAAAAGAGGTGTCACTAAATAATTAAAATTAAAAAGTCATCCAAATAGAATCAAAAATGGTTGTCATGTGTAACATAATGAGGATTTCAATTTGATAAATAAAACTATTTTAAAAATTAATAAAAGGTGTAAATGTAAAGTTTAGTAGCATTGAGTTTGAACCAAACTTGTTTATTCAAGAAGTTTTCAGTTTTTGCCTCAAGATTTTTACTCTGAAAGTATATCTTTTATACATAAATACACCGCTCATATGAACATACTGAGAGATAGTGGGGATAGGGGAGGGGTCGACACTAAAAGATAGAAGGAAAAGAATGATGGAATGACTCTCAGATTCTTAGGTAATAGAGAGAGAAATGTGTTCGAAGAGAAACTGGATTTTCAGTTCTGTTCAATGAGTTTCATGTATTGCGTGTATTCTTGTGTCGACTCATTTGGGTTCAAACGAGTCGTGTGTTTATTAATGGACTCAAAAGCTTTTAAAAAATTATTCCAATGTTTCAAATAATACATTAAAAGCCTATAAATCTAAAAATTTAATGACATTTGCAGTGATGGAAAACACAAAATTGCAAGAGTTCTTCTCATTGCAAGAGCTAAGGATTTGCAGCACATCTTAGAGATATCGTGGAAACGAGAGTTTTAATTTAGATACAAGTAATGAGATGAGCTCAGGAATGCCTCCAATACACAGTTGACAGATATTGGAGTTGCAATGAGATAGATAGAGGGCCAGACGTTTCTCACACAAAATCAATCAAACATTGCAGTGGAGATAACCCTCTTATGGCTTGAGTTTTATTGTCAGTAAAGAAACAGAACAATCCATTGCAAAGTAAGAAACAGTTATTAAAGGCTTTCCTGAATTGGGAACACTTTTTTTAGTAGGCCTTCAATGTCTTCAATCAAAATTTCGTATAAAATCTATGAAATCCTTAGACTTGTTTTGGGTGTAAATCTTCAAACATCTAAAGCCAAACAAACCTTTCGTTTCGCACAGAAATTAAAAAACGACTAAAAAATTCAATAAAATATAAGACGAATAAAAGGCTTTCCTTTACTACAATAGAAAAGTAAAGGAATTGAAAGTAAGTTAATATTTGTGTTTAAATAAAATGAAAGAAAGACCTCTAAAATACAATAATAGACTCGAAGAGCAAATCTCAAGCAAAATAGTTTTCTCGCGTTTGAAAATAAATTGTGTGGATATCACCAAGATAATCACGACATCAATTATGGATTAGCTTTGGAATAAAAACCAATTTAATCGAGTGAAAATATCTTGATTCCATTGAATAATAAATCCCTTGAAGCTAATTTGTCTGTCAAGATTTTGATCAAGATGTTAGATTTGAACAAGAACACCTGCTACATCCTTGATCCTGTAGTTAAGTTTATATGTGAGACAAAAATAGTGTCGAAATAAAAGCTCAAATCAAATGATTTTAAGACGAATGAGAGCTAAGAATAGCCGTAATAAAAGGGAAAACGAAAATGAGATGAGCCCTAAAAGTGATGACACTTTTTGTGTAGATCCCAATCCCAGATGTAATGCCAATTGTGTCGCAAACAAAGCAATTGATTTTCTTTACCTTCTCTTCATTTCGTTACTATTCTCTCATTTTTATACAATTTATTTTCGGCAATAAATTTGTTAAGACTTTCTCTTATCCTATCAGACAATCATTTATTAAAAGCAGATCTCTCTCTCTCTCTCTCTCTCTCTCTCTCTCTCTCTCTCTCTCTCTCTCT
>JAQGCS010000618.1:0-20014 GCA_034702105.1 Fuscozetes fuscipes
TCTCTCTCTCTCTCTCTCTCTCTCTCTCTCTCTCTCTCTCTCTCTCTCTCTCTCTCTCTCTCTCTCTCTCTCGAGGATTAGTTCCGATATGTTTTGAATGTATAGATAGGAAAGTATACGACGAAAAAAATTCGCTGCACTCTAATGGAAATGTATGACAAATTCATAGAAAAAGATATCGACAATTGGAGAGACAGACCACTGATAGCATATAAAAGCACATTATATGCCATTTGTTTGGACCACTATTTCTCAATGAATACGACTTTAATTTGTATGAAAACCTCTAACATTCGTGTCGTTTGAAAAATAGCGCACATTTTCGACCATAAAATTTATACCAAAAGACTCTTATCTACACATCTGTTAACCACAAGAAGCAAATACCAAACATTTGTTTGTAAATCACTTTAAAAATTAAAACTCATTCGCAATAAATAATGAATTCAAACAACATTTTACTTATTTTTCAAAAACAACACAAATTATTCGCTTAAAAGTTACTCTCTTTAGGAAAATATTACTCAAAAAATATAATTTATACAAATCTTAAGAAGTATTCATTGAAAACAGAAGTCTTAGGAAAACACAAAATTACTCAAAAAAGTGGGAAATTTTAAACGCAATAAATTTTGGGTTTAAATGTATATAAATTCGCTGCAATTTCGGTGGTTTTTATATATTTATGAAAATGCAATTAAAATCCTGTGAAGAGATGTCATTGAGGTCTTGCAAATCGAGTATATTCTGAACACTTTTAAAATTGATTTGATTTATAATTAATAAATTTATATTCTTTTAGTTTTCAAACTCAAAGACTATAACTCTTATATGAAGCGAGAAATTCATAAATAGAGGAAAGGATAGAGAAAGCCATCCAAAGGAAATATTTAAGTAAAAACATTGAAGTCATGATGAATGTACTAAACAAACCCCTGACCCTTTAGCTAATAGAAAGTGTCGCCCAGAGGTCGAAGTGGCAATGAGCAACACAGGTAGCACTAACATAGCACTGGCAGCACAAACACACAAACCAAAGCTAATATTTAGTGCATTTTTTGCTAACAGCGCTTCTAATTTATAACCGAATAATAATCCGATTCCAGTCTCAAAAAGTGTACAAATTTTCTAAATATACAAAATTTTAACTATTTTTGTATTTTTTTCTGAAACTGAAAACCAGACGAGTGTTTCGCTCACAAAAAAAAACAAAAGTAAAACTAATTTCATAATTATCTCAAATAAAAAGAGAAATATCTACGAAACTAATGTTTGCATACATTTTGTGAACGCATTTAATGTTATTTGAGACCAATTGTTATACATTTCGCAGAATAGACAATAAGATCAGTCCGTTTCGAGGAATACAACTAATTCTATTGACACAACCCTCAGTTTTGGTATATTGAAAGTTCGGGAGAGCTGTGAATAGCACTGCCACTGAAAAAACCTTTTTATGACGGGAACGGAATAATTGTATAGTTGTATAGTCCATAATCTTAATCCGATTATAACTTTTTCGGACTCATCTCTAACTCGGCTTCCATTCTGAGTGCAAATGTGGGCAAAAAACAGATAATAAACTATTGACTCAAAGCATATCCAATATTGTTAGCAAAGGATGAGCACAGAATAGGTTCGAAAAATAACCACAATTCAATTGAGTTTAAGGTATGCTTAACGCCATCTATGAGTGGGAACGCAAGCAGTTGTAGTTTGGGTTAATTGACTCGTCTGGTGATCAACCCCTGGTTCGCGCCCTCCTCTCAAATGCATAGATGAGACTTATTTAGACTTATATTTAGGTGATTTGGTCATTGCTCTGTCCATTGTTTGCCTTACCTTCCTTTCTATATGTGTTGTCATCCGTATCGTCCGATTTTTAAATTTGATTATTGATTAGTTGTCCCAAACTTTATTTCAAATCAGAGTTAATTGAATAAAGTGAACAATAAATCAAACCTTTGTATCATTTTAATTGAATTACTTATTTTGAATAAGAATGTGCATGGCAATCCCAATTTTTGTCAGTTTCATTGTTTGTTACTTAAATAATTGAAATTAGGCAAACATTTAATCCAATTATTGTCTAAGATTTTGAATTAGAGTTCAGTAAAATCATATCAAAAATGTAAAATGCACTAGAATCAAAATTCTCCACAAATTCAGTTCAAATTCAAATGTAATTGAAAACAATTACAAAGAATATCGATTAAAAACATTAAAAATTAAATTAATTGCAATAAATGTGTTCACAATTGAAAGGCATTGCATATGAAATCAATTAATCATTTGACTCAATGCAAAGGTTAGGGACCGGAAGGGATACAAATGACAAAGTGTTCACAATCCAAATACATAAATATCTGCCACCAATTATTTTGTTCAGCCCTTCATAAATTTGAAACAAGGTAATTTTTCAAAACATTCTTATTGTAATCAAGTGCTGATATTGATTTTGTTCAAGTTCATGGCCTAACCCTTTGGTTTTACACTTTTACTCATTTAACAAAAAAATTCCTATCCTTTCATTTGATGAGAAAATTATTCATTCATTCAGTTATCTGCATAACAGAGAAAACATCACTGCATCTGATCTTATCATTAATTATAAAATCCGTCAGAATATTAAATTATAAATTGTATTAAACAACTTTTCTTTGGATGAGTTATGGCTTACTATTTATTTAAATGAAAAAATGCTTTAAAAACCACTATTCATAGCCTAATGTGATATAAGAGTTATTCATTTCAATTGCATTGTATGCAAGAAATTAATCTTTTCTTTATTGTTAAGAATGAATCAAAAATTAAAAGCAAATAAAAGTCTTGATTTTAATGCAGATATGATTTTATTTATTACCGAAAGTGAAGAAAGTCTGACAATTGAGTTATTAATTGGCTGTTAATCACTCCAACAAAAGACGAATTATTTTCAACACAAATATACTTTCGTGAAAACTAATTACAAATAGGATTTTCGCAAAAGAATTCCTCGAATAGCTTCGGATTAGGTTTGAAGGGGACAGTCGTTTGATTGGAAACTGATAGAGAGTGCCGACAGTTGTTCACAAAAATTAATTTAATCGGCAATTCTTCAATTCTGTCGCTCCTTCTGACCCATAGTTATGTGGAAACAACAAAATTTCTGAAACATATTATTTAAAACTCCAGACATGACTTGAATTCTCAAAATACTAATCGAGAGATGAAATTCTTTGATTGTCTTCACAGACCTAATCACAAAACTTAATCAGACAATTATTTTGTTAACTGAACTATCTAAAAATACTTTGTAATCAAACAACAAAAATAAGAGGCTCTCCAATAATGAGGGAATGTCTGGTCGTTGGTATCGATTTGTATAACTTATTTGGGTTTCTGTGAAGCATTCAAAAGGATTTGTTTGGTGTAAAAACATCACAAATAAGTGTCAGATATGACATGACTTGTGATTAATCCCAACATAAGAAAAATTGATTAATATATCAATGTTTCGGAGGTTTTGAAAAACACACTCCAGGTCTCTCTCTCTCTCTCTCTCTCTCTCTCTCTCTCTCTCTCTCTCTCTCTCTCTCTCTCTCTCTCCATCTCTTGTGATCTCATTTTGGAAGAGCACGAAAATAACAACAAAAATATAATTCCAAACAATATATCAATTATTTTGAATTGAATTTCGAGACAAAAAACAGTTTAGAAAAAGAGAACATTTTCTCAACTCTTGGCGTGGATTTGAGTTTTTATTTTTGCTTTTGCCGGGAAATAAAAGTCTTCAAATTGAGTTTTCCAACAAAAATGTGATATAATATAGACGTCATGTGATATGAAGCTAACGATGAAAAACATTTTCAACGATAAACAACACAAGAATTCAAAACTAAACTCAAAATATAAAAAACGATTCAATGATTTATAACTTTTGTTTGTCATATATTTGTTGGTCAGTGGAAATAGTTTTGGAATATACAATCTATGAATAGTGAGCCTGATAAATAGTTGTGATTGCATTGCATTGCATTGATTCCTTTGAATTGATGAACTTTTATCCGCTTTTCTATCAATAATTTCTATTCTATATCAAAATGATATCAAAATTCATAACAAAAGCAATTTTGTACTCAAACCAAATGGAATTTTGAATACCAGGGATAAGACAGATGAGAAGGATAAGAGTGAAAACTAATTCAAAAGTTCAAAACCAATTTGATTGTGAATAAATCAATTTGTTATTAAAGAATATAAATAATAATATCGAAGAGAAGAAGACGTGAAAAGAAAAACAAATTATTTATTATGAATGATGTGATAGGTTTCGGATATTAATCCGTAAGCATTATATGCATTATATGCTGTGCTAATCACAAAACTAAACTATAACTGAAAATATGAATTATATGCTGAGCTCACACACAAAACACACGAAACAAACATTCTTTAGTTGTCTGGCATTCAGAATAGTCAGTACTTTTCGTCTTTGTGTTTGTTAAGTGCACAGCCATAAGAAGACTGGTCTGTCTATCATATCATATCATAACAGGCCGTCTCCCCCCTATGCTGTCCGCATAAAACACAAGTGAAAGGCTCGCACGCCTTCGAATCGCTTCTTGAAAGTTATCGTTTGCCATAACACCAGAGAGCCGTCGATTTTCACGGCTTTGACCCAACACTCGATGCAATGCCTGTTATCTAACCTCAACAGTAATGTTAATAAACAACTGTTCTGCACATCAGAGCACAGAA
Source organism: Fuscozetes fuscipes (assembly GCA_034702105.1). Lineage (NCBI taxonomy): Eukaryota > Metazoa > Arthropoda > Arachnida > Sarcoptiformes > Ceratozetidae > Fuscozetes > Fuscozetes fuscipes. The sequence goes on from JAQGCS010000618.1 coordinate 4,741, forward strand.
TAACTTTTTTTGTTTAACTAAAAGATGTATTCTTAAAGACAGCATTACATAACTCACGACAAGACTTACAAAACATATATTGTTTTGTCTGAAGTACTCTCTAAACAACAACTTTGGGAACCGAGTCTTCATGTATTGGTTCTTGTGGTCAAAGAACTCACCGCATGGGCTGTCAAATAGTAAAGGGATACCTAAACAATATTTTATGTGCTGTGCGATTGGGGTTTCTAAACAAAACTTTCGCCGAATATATGGTTTATTATAAGTAAGAGTCTTATCATTACATCCATGTATTGTTTGAAGTCATGCTTACATAATAGAGGCATAGAATGAAGGGTTGGGCACAATCTATGGCTATTTTCCTCATTCAACACTTATTAGAGAGAATGAAGACTATAAAAATCCGAAAACTCATAAAATATGAAATTTAATAAAAGATTTATATAATAAATGTTTTGAATGTGAGAGTATTTGTGTGAATATCTCTTTCATTACGTGTTTTTTTGTATTAAGAACTGCACTCAAAGCACAGGTATAACATGAGTTGGGCAACAAAATCTGCAGATAGTGTTGGAGGCATATAATTATCAAATCAGAAAATAACAATTTTTCACTTGTAATCACGTGAACCTAATATTAATTGAGTTATGCAATAATCGACTCCAAAGCTCTCCTCTCAATTAGTGTTGCAATTTTGGACAAATTTTGGGATATTCCCTTAAACATCTATTAATGCTAGTTGAAAATTTCCAGAACATTACGACTTAAATGCATTTAATTATGAGACAACTTTCACTTTTAAGCTAATGGTCTGTTCGTCAGTGTGATAGCCGTCGATGAAAATAAAAATGAGAAAAATTTCACACTTTTATACTTCAATGACTGACTACACAATGAATTTCCTGTAATTTGTTTAAAATCTCTCTAATTAGTCGACTGATGCCTATTCTGATAATATTTATTAATATTTTTCATTCGTTGCAAAAAATATTGTGGACTTAAATATTCTCACACTTGAGAACCAAGAGTGCAGTGATTTTCAGCACCTAATTAATGATTAACAACACATACTCTAAACGCGTCTCCTATTGAATAATTCTGCGCTCAAAACAACAAAATTTATAATAAAAAAGTAATTATTTAACAATAATAATGAAAAATGATATATAAATCATAGGACAGACTGACAGCCGGTGAGGACTGGAAGTGAGAAAATTGTAGAAACAAATAACAACTTAAGGCTCTGCTGACGACTAATTGTTGAGCTCAGGTGTGTCTCATAATTGGCGATAGAAAGAGGGACTCAGCTGTTGATCACTATTATGTTTAACGAGTGATGAGCTTTCGATTGAACTCAATTATATTTTTTGCGCAAATGTCTGCACTTAAGCAGGGATGGCCAAGCTTTTCGACTCTAGGGGGGTCTAGGGTAGGGGTTTTCAAAACTTTTCTAGAGGGGGTCTAGGAGGTTTTTAAATTTGCCGCCAAACAAAAATGAAAATACAAGCCGCCTCACTTCGCTCGCCAAAAACACAAAGGGCCTTTGATCCTTTTTCCAAAATACGAGCCGCCTCGCTTCGGTCGGCGGAGAGGGGGTATACCTGTAATGTTAAATTTTCGAAAAATTCTAGGGGGATTTTGCCTATTTTTTGACTCTAGGGGGTAAGCGAGCAACCCCCCCTTGGGCATCCCTGCACTTAAGTTAAACGGATACAACTCAAGTGCTTTGATTTCTCCTCATTACAGGGATGCTCAACACGAGGATGACCAGAAAGGTCAAACAAGTTGCGAAATTACTTTTTAAGTTTAATATTTTAAAATCTCCAACTGGATTAATTGTCTTGTTAGCAAAATTTAGATCAATTTAATGTTATAAAGTGTCCTCCCCAATATTGATAAATTTAACTAGCTCCTATTAAGTTTGAAAAATGTAGTTTAAAAATAAACCAATTGATGAGAACAAAGAAATCATTAAAAATTAACGCCAAAAACACTTTCGACTAAATTTGAAGCAAAAAATCATTTTTCTATGTTTTACTCGAAACGAGTTTATTATTAGATTTAAGATATAAATTGACACCAAATTAATTGACTGATCATTTGTTGGCATCACTTATCTATCAGACACTTATCTGATTGCAATTCAAGTATGAAATGAGCAAAACATCGGAATAGTTAAGATCTGTTCGGCAGATGTTCTTAACATTTGCGCCAATATTTTGATAGAAGTGAACCAATTTTGTGTTCATATCATTAGTCGAATCGAATCAAAAGAAAATATTCTGCACTCAAAACAATCAATCAATCAATCAAATGAACAAAACTAAGAAAATACAGAAAATAAAAATAATAAGTTTATCGATGGATTGATAGCACCAGACATGAGGTCAGACAATATTCTGTACGCAAACAAACAGCGAAGAGTAGATCCGTGGAAAGGTTTTGCCGAAAAAATTGTTACATTTTTGGCGGATATCATCTCAAATATATGATACGAATCACAAAATCAAAAGCAAACAACAAATTGCAACAAATTTAATGTAAATAAACCGAAACTATTTTCATCGATCAGTACTGAAATTCACTCAAAACATATTCAGTATTTTCATCAAAGAATGGAATATTGTAAATGAATTCAGAATAATATATTTTTTTTTTGTAAAAGCGATCATAAAATACAAATACTTTGAATGAAAATAATTTTATGCTTCGATAGAAAAAGTGATGAAAATTCTATAATAGTTTTATTATCGAAAATATCTTTTGAGAGATACTTTTTCAGCAAAATTTGGTAATTTTCAGCCAAATCTCTCGAGTAATACATTCGTGGAAGAAATTGACAGTAAATTCTTATCGTTTTATCGATATTTCAATTTTTATAAATCGAAATGTTTTGAGAATATAAAGAATTTTCTCATAAATATTGACCACAAAAGAAAAAGCAATAAATTATCGCAAAGAAAGAGTTTTGAGAATAATGTTTATAAATGTATAATAATTTTCAATTTCTTGTTATTCTTATTGAGTGCTTATTCGTAAAATTGAGATAATTTAGAGGAAAATCCATTTTCTATTGAATTTTGCGAAGAATGATAAGAGCTTCCAAGAGTTGCAAGAAGTTTATTGTAAATTCCATCAAAAGATTTATATCAAGCTTTGAATTGAATTTGAATTTCAAAATTGAATTACAAAACTGTACTTAAAATCAATAAAATGTTAGAAATTTCAACAAAACATTTGAAATTCAATTTTTAAAAATGAATGCGAAGAAAACAAATCAAGAGTTTTGTTGAGAAACAAAATATCTGTCATTTTTGACGTAAAACATGAATTATTTGACCAAAAAATATGTTTTCATACGAATTGCTAACAAAACATACTTTGAGTTCAAACGAATAGATTTTTAAACTAATTTGCATTTCATTCAGACATTTATTATTGAATTCCAGAATATTCTGTAATTTCTCTCAAAATAATTGTGTTTTAAATCAAATAAAACGATTCGATTCACAAATTCATATGACTTTTGTTACAAACATTTTGTAAATTTCACATAAACTGTAAGAAAATATTCGAATTGTTTTGTATTTCAAACGCAAACTTAAAATTAAAGACTAAACTCTAAATCATTTAATGTTTTGATTCTCTCATAAATATAAACTGAATTAAAGAGTTATTCAAATATATTTCTGAGCATTCATTCTGTGCATTGGTTTTCATATTTGAATTTTAAGCAAATTTTTTTTCACTCAAATGCTTATTATATGAGATATGAGACCAGAATTATTCTGAGTTCCAACTAAAGGCTTATTTTTCAAATCAAATTCTAGACTCGAGTTAATCTTGGAATTCATTTGAACAACTGCTATGAATATGAAATTAAATCAAAACTACTAATGCCATGTGTTTAATATTGGAGGAAAACCACTGTTAAGCCCTATTATATATGCGAACTGAAGAATACAATACTCTTCTTATCTAATATAAAGAGGAAGATATGCAGAGATGTAGAGTCGCTCTGAATATTATAATTATGAGAATTTCTGAATTCCAAACTCGACTGAACCCGAATTGAGATAATTATAATAATTGAATAGATTAGTTTGTACCAGCAGAAACAATAATTTGAATTTTCTCTAATTTACCAGTTTTCTATTTTCAACCTTATATTAAATCCAACAAAATGTCTATAATTCAAAACAATCAGAATTATATAAAATCATATATAATTAGCTCAAATTTTATATAATCTGGTTCTTGTTCAGTTAACAATGCATTTAAGTTGAATCTACCTCTCTCTTTAATTCTCATCGTTTCTTTGTTACTGAAGATCTACCCCTTTCTCAGTTGAGACCAAATGGAAATCTGTCGGGAAATTCTCGAGCAAATTTTCTTCAGGGGTGGGTCTCAAAGAGCAAGAGTATAAATTTCTTATCAAGGCATTTATATCCGCATTTATGTCATTCATATGATCCTTAGTATTAATAATGAATTTTTCGACGATAAGAGCTGTGAGAATACGAAGGGAATAAAAAACATTTTTGCGTCCATTAGTAGAGTTAATAACAATTTTATTGTCGATAAAATTATCAGCTTTTCTACTACTCCTTCATCCAAACCCTCATTTATTACACTTTTTATGTGTTATTCCAATTCTAATCTCTCGAATGCATGAGTTTTGTGTCCGATATTTAAATTTATGTTCAAAATGAAAGTGAAGTTCACTACAAATCCCAACAAAAATCGATTAAAAATGAGTGCAAAAAACGAATCAATGAAAGAATGAATGGTTTACTGGAGTCATAGCTCTCATCTAATGGATAGACTTATTGTAATGGATAGTCCGCCCGTCCTTTCAAACAAGTGATGCATAAAATACATTTAATATCATTAAAATTCAGAGAATAGCCAAAAAAAAGTTTTACCATTTTTACAAACTATCAAAATTTGTGAATCATTTCTCAGTAATTTGTTTAACACTTTTATTGACAAAAAATGCACCGAAAAAGAAATTATTTCACAAAAATGATTTTGAATAAAAAAAAGTGAATTTCAAAAGAGATTGAATCGAATATTAAAGTTATGAATATTATGTTTAGAGTGATTTTAATGGTTTGAAACTATGCTCTTTGAATAACATAATAACGATAATAAAGTTTCTAAAGTATAGCTATTTTGGGGCCAAACTTCTCAATTGAAAAATTCAATAAAACTAATAATACTTTTACCAAAACTTTTAGACTCTCAACAAAAAAGAGTATTACTTAAGACAAGTAAAACACAAATAAATGGATTTAGAGAAACATTTTTTCGGTTTAATAACTGCTATCATATCGTAAGAGAAATAAATGTATTTCATATGGATTTACGCTTCAAAAGCATCGATACTAACGATATTAGAAACAATAAACTCTATTCTTTCTGTTTGTAAAGACTGGTCAGTCATCTACGACATGACCTGAAGACTGAACAAAACAAATAATAGTCTCTACCAAACCAATAATCTCACAGATATATCGACCAAATCATATATTATGGGATATGGAATGTCTTTCACCACAAACACAATAATATTGATAATTCTCTTACTTAACACAAAGCATAAACTTATTGCACTCTATTTCAAATCAGACCCGAATAATAATCATTGATTTAAATCCAATTAATAGCTATAAAATCAACTGACAAATAGTTGAAGGAATCCAATAATTATATGGTTTTGACTTTTGATAGAATGCCAACGACTTTGCCAAGAGTTGAGACAAAATAATAAGACGGATAACTTTCATCTAAAATTATAATTATATCTTCAGAAGCGATAAAATTAGTTTTATTCGAATCTCTTTAACTCTTTTGATGGCAAACAAAAACCTGAAACCATTAAACGTATTAAAGAATCTCAAGTCTAGCGCTCATATCATAACTCTTTTCAATATATCAATTGTCTGTTATTTTATTCCTCTTTGTTCTCATTATTCCAAAAGAAAAGGAAAAATAAAATCTTTGGGAAATTTTTATTTTCTTTGAGAAGAAAGACTTTCACAAATCGCCGACTAATTGAGAGATAAAATCAATGAATTCATGGCTTAAATATTGAAAGCAGTTATGAAAATAAGTAGAGTATAAAAGATTAAAAATTCTTTCGTAGATTTCACTAAATAACTTACAGACGCATGAAATTGAAAAATAATTGCATTCAAATCATGGGTTCAATCAATTTTTGAGACAAAGAATAATCAGATGTCTCGAAACATCTTAAAATATTCTTTTTATTAAATATTGGCACTAATTGGAGAATATTCAACATTATTAAACATATTTTCCATCATTACAGTCCAACTTCACAGTTATGCTTCTCTCTTTTGTATACATTAATACTTCGCTGAGTAATAATAAACAAGAAATAAATAATTTCGAAGAGTTTTGCAGGTGAAGAGTCAATGGAAGAGATGTCATTCGATAAAAGGCCTAACACTGTCAAAGCGACAGACCATGTTTCGAACTTAAGGAAGTTCTATGTCCTCTAAAGGCTGTGCTTTCTAAAATATGTGATAAGATCTCTTTAAATATCTAGATAATATTAATTTATTTATAATCGATTCTAATTCTTCACAAACTAAACAATAAACAAGTTCGGATCAAACCTAATTCCCACTACATTAACATCCAAATGAAATCTCCCTCAAAAATGGCCGTTTCACGTCCATTTTTGATTAACCTATTGACAACCCATCTCTAAGAGCCAGGGGTGCCAAAAGTACCCGATCTCAAGGGGGAGGTCCCTCGGAACAAAAAATCAGAGGGTGTAGGGGGTATGTTTTCTGACTCACCCGAATAAACACGAAGGGTCTCCCCTTTGTGTTTTTTCTAGGTCTCCAAAATTTTGAGGGAAGGAGGGGGTTAGTGGGAGATAATTTTTCAAAAATATTTGCCGACTTGCTTCACTCGGCAAAAACTTCGCGTCCATTCCTATCCAAGGCATATCCTCATAGGCCAGCTTCATCTCCATTTCTCTCCAAAACATATCCCCAGCGGCGGGCGGGCGGGGGAGAACGACAAAACTATACACTACATTCTTACTTCATTAATGTAGTGAAAAAATCACAGATTATTTCTCTAATAAAGTCTAGACTCTAGATGCTAAGTGTTTTCAATAAACCTTTAACAGAACTGGCAAGTTATACTGTATCAAAGTAAAGTTGCAACAAAATTACATTACACTTCAGTGCCATTTTTATCAAGCACCTTATTTATGACAATACCGTTTTTTATCAACCTAAAGCTTAAATCATTATTACAGCACAAAAGGCTGTGTCTCTTATCTTTAGAACTGATCTTAATTCTTAACTCAAGTAAAGACTTATATATTTGCCATAAAAAGATTTTTTTAATAAAATATTTGGTGACTCAACACAACAAAAGGCGAGTCAGACATACAGACTGTCAAACACTAAACCTTTGACTAAACCTCAAAAGTTTATATCAAAAATAATGGATATATTTAAAGCGAATCGTTCGACACTTATATTGACTTTTGTTCTAAACATTGGACACAAATGGCTGTCAAACAAGTATTTGTGTGACATAACAATCAATAGAAATATTGCCATCAATTCTCATCGGAATAATAGTTATAAATATAGATTTTCTTTATTATAAGTCTGTCTTATATGACACAATTCTGTGCTCACAATCCTTTTTCTCAATACTTTAGCTTTGAACATGTTACAATTCTGATTAGTATTTTAGCTGTGGATTTTCTCAAAATGCTAAGGTTATCTTAAATTTTAACTATACTCAAATAGTAATGATTCAAAAATTCACTCTTCAACACCGAATAATTATTTTGGAAAAATTACAAAATTATCTAGTTTATAATCAAAAATAAATAATATATTTTCATTGACTTTCGTATAAAATAATAAACAAAACTTTTAATGATTCAAATCTATAGATAAAAGTCCAAAAGCTTTCGAATATAAATTCTTTGTTTTTATTGCCCAAAATATTACATAAAATCTAAATAATCAGATCAATAAAAAACACGAAAAATGCATTTTTGTGACCAAAAGGGATATTAAACGATAGAAAGTGATGTCAAACAATAAAAATAAGTATAACTATAACTATATTTCTATAATAATCATAAAAAGGAGGAAAACATTATCACATTTTTGTCACTCTTTTGGGAAACACTGACTCTTTGCTATTCATAACTATTTAAACCTAAGCTTTAAATGAGTAAAAATCAATAAATTAAACGTCAGATTATTTTCTTAAATGTCAATAGATTTGCCCGAATTGGTTGTGGTGTCGGACATGAGTTGTGCATTAAATGCTGTTATCATTTTGAAAATGTATTGAAGGGTGTGCCACAACATATACAGAATTGATGGCAAGTGTAAGACCGAAAGGTATAAAACCAGACGATTATCATAAGAGAAGTGCCACACAAACAGACAGACAAATATAGATTAACAAGTTTTTTGCCACTAAATTAATCAAAACTAATGATTTCCATATTATATATCATCGGCGAGGGGTGTGTCACATGTCGGGCCAGACAGTCAGCACTGGCTTTGACACACGATATGCTAACTATTGGCAAAACACACGATATCTTTAGAATGACATAAAAAATAAAATTCTAGTTATCTCCACAATAAAGATATTCTTCGGCACAAGTTTTAAGACAACGATTCAAACGAAACAAAAGCCATAAATTAATTTGCGATTCAATACATTCTTAGCCGACATTTAAGGCCAGACATAGATCTTAAGGCGATTCCAGTCCTTATCTATTAATGTATTATTTTCGGTATTTTTCTATTGAATTCGTGAACATAAAAATATATTAAAAACTTCGATAATTGCAGAAAAAAGATAGAAAACGAATAAATAAATAAATAAAATATCTTTTAAATACTCTAATCAACAGTCAATTAACCAACTGATGAACTGGCGTATAAATAAGCCGAATGAGCAGGGTTAAAATATAGATAAAATTTTGCAATTTATGATTTTTCGGCGATTTTCAAACATTTGACTCTTTAGTTGAGTAATAAATTGTGATTTTATTTGTTTATTGGTTTAAAGAAGAGATTAATTTATTGAAAAGTCTCGAAACTATTTTACAATTTAATCAATCGAATGATGAAATGTCTGACTTTGAATGACTTCAATAATTAATTCAACAGTGGTTTCAAAGTTGCGATCAATCTTTCAAATGAATCGATTTGTTTGAAACCCAAATAATAATTAACATAATTATGAATAATAAATGAAAAACAAACAAAATTCAAATGAAAATGAATTCAATGTCAATACAATTACTATTAATGAAAGTCATTGAAAAATATTCGTCATTGGATTTCAATGCATTTGCTTTTGTAAAGTCATTAATGTTTTAATCGATCGCCAAATAATTTATAGCAATAAATATTTTTTATACTCTTATCAGGCGATTGGAAAAGAGGGCTAAAAACAAAAATTTCAAAGTCATAAAAGAAAGAAGAAATTATCATAAATTCTAGTGAAATACATATTCAAAATGATGAATGAATAATAAAAAGTAATTATGTTTTTCTTCGGCCGATAATTATAGGCTTTTTTCGCAGTGAAAGTGAATCCAAGACTGAATTTAGACGAGTTTTTTCATATCTCAGACAAATATCTAAATAATTATAAGTTTTGATATAATTTTAATATTAACGCATATTTTGACTCTCAATTGAGACAAACATTTTTTGTTATATATTTTCATAACTACTTTCAGTTTTAGTAATTTATTAGTCTTTTGAACTTAATTGTGAAGTTGTGTTAAGCCTTTTCTCAATTATAGATTCGAGTCAAACATAATTATTGGTAATTAAAATGTTTGAAAACGACCAAACTCAAAATTCTTATCTACAAATTTTGTGAAAATGAGTAATAAAATAAGTCTTTCCCTTAACGAACATCAAGAATGTGCTGATATGACAGTCCTTCATGTGTTTCAAAATAGAGATAAACATTCCTTTGAGACAAAGAATTGAATTTTTCATCACTTTTCGTAATACAGAACCAAACGCTTCAGGTTTTGCACAAAAACATATCCAAAAGACTCTTTCAAAAAGACATTCTATAGTTTGGGCAAAAGTTTTATCATTTCATACAATAGTCAGAGACGGGAGAAGAGTGTCAGTCAATACATATGACAACAAACTGTATCCACATATTAGTCTATTACTCGAGAAGTGGTATCTCAAAAAATATGAACTGAGAGATGAAAAAATCAGTGCAGAAATTCACGGTCTTATCATTTGAATAATGGTTTCGCAAATGTATAGCAAAGCAAACGGTTATAAAATGAGTTGTGCTGTTAATGAAACGGAAAATCGTATTCAAAAGGGATTCCCAACATTTCTCTCCAACTTTTTCAATGCAAGAGTGAGAGAAACGGATGAATCATAGAATCGGAGCCACTATTGAATTGGTTTGCGAAGCATTGCCTCAAATGTTAGATCACACCATAAAAGTAGACCTAAAGTGATGATCAAAATTCTCAGTTCAGACAAAATGCAAAATCACTTCAAAGAAAACTTTTATTGCAATAAAGTACTGGAATCTCATTGAATTCAATTCCATATTATATTAATGAACGCTATTTTACACTCAATTTATTAATATTCTAAAATTTACTATTTTTCGATACATTAAAGTAATCGAATATTTTTTTATCAAATTATCGATCAATTCATTGAATTCATTCTTTGAAAAATCGTATTCATAGACAATATTTTTTCTTTTATCCGAACCCATCGAAAAATATTGGGATTCATTGAGAACCAAGTTTACATAAAATTTCAAATTTAAAAATGTTTCATCTTTGTGAGTATCCATGCTATTTATTGTTATCCATATTTCATTGAGAAGCAAAATCAAATCAAATGCAAACAAATTTATTCCTGTAAAATGTTTGATCAATTCATCAAAAATTTTATGGATTGAGTTAACATTAAAATTGAAATACATTTCCAATGAAATGCTCAGAATATTTCAAAATATTTCTTTTTTAGACATTCATAGATTTCTTAATACGAATCAAAAGAAAACGAAGAAAAGAGTCATTCATTTGGAAAAATTACTCTCATTTTCAAAAAGTAGAAGAAATGTAAATAAATTCTTGAATTTTTTGATCAAATATAAAGTAATTTATGGAATAACTTATTTAAATTCAAATAAAGTTTTCATTGAGTGATATAAAGAGTTGAAAATCTCGTTATTTATTATTCAAATGAATTCATTGGTGAAATAAATCACATTTTCTTTTATAAAAGTTTTATATAAATAACTGGGAATTCATAACCAAAGACAACACAACACTCAAAGCCAACAAAAATATGCATAAAATCAACGCTGAATTCGAAGTAAACAATTTTGAAGAATTGAATTTTTAAAAATTTAATTATAACTCAAAATCAAAGTCTCTGAGAGAAAGCACAGCACATAAACAAAAAAAAATAAATTAATGATTTCATGCAAATTATTTCTCATTAAGGAAAGTGAGATCAGTTGAACGCAAATTATATTGTGACCACCTTTCAAATATTTCTATTAAACAAAGAAAATATACTTAATCAGCATGCTAGCTAGTATCTTTATGTTTGAACTCATATTAAATGCTGAATTATTAAAAGTTGGTCATCCTATACCTGTTCAATACCGGATAGTAGGAGTAGACAAAGGGGTCACATCATACAAGAGATAGCCTTGGCAACAATTTCATAACATTTCACAAGAATTTGAAGTTCAAAATAATACATAAAAAGTGTGTTTTTGAGGTTAAATTTCACAAATAAGTCGAACATAGAGTTCAAGTTCGGCAACAAAATAATGGTCTGATTTGGGCGGAGATTAGCTCAAAGATAAAAAATAGTGTTGTGTTGGTCAGACCTCAGCGGCTATTACTCCACATCCACGCCTATGCTGTGCTATTCCTATGCCCTAAACACCAATTTTCACGTAGGGCTTAAAAAATATTCGCTTCTCTTATCCTCTTCTGTCTTAAGACAACAATTATTCTTCTTTTAGTGTTTTCTTCTGTTTCGTTATCTATTCTGAGGTTAAGGCGAAGACTGATAGCACTGAATGATTAATGAATGGAATGGCTGTGCAAAAGTGGACACACAAACAGCACACACAGCACTCGCCAGACGTTTAGGGCATAGTTTAGGGATTCTCTTAAAATTCGTTCTGAATTTAATGACCAAAAGTGAAGATAATTTACGTAAAATTGTTTGGGATTTAGTTCACAACTCATTTGCATTTCATTCAAAACCAAATAACTTTAAATTTGAGAAATCTTTTGCTTATATTCGAGTCTATCAGTTGTGACAATAAATAAAAATCTGACTGAATTACAGATCATTAGTATTCAAATGATTTGCGAACAAACTTTCCATCAATTTTAAGATTTCGAAGATAGGCTCAAAATTAGAGACGCTCAAGCTCTCTATTTTTATAGCAATTAAACATGAACATAATTAAATGGTTTTGTTTCTCTAAATTTGAAGCACAAATATAATTCGTTTACAAATTGGAAGTGAATATAAACAACTCCCACACCTAGAACACTTTGTTGGTAATTAATGGAATTTCTCAAGTGAAAATCTTGATCATCTCTAATTTGAATAATTTGATAGTTTGTATTCAATCAGAACTCGCATTTCGATGGCTTAATGCCTCGAAAAGTATAACTCAATTTTATTGCCTTAATTAAGTTATTAGCTCATTTGAAAAGTTGTCATTACGAGCATTATAAGCATGCAAACATTTGAGCTCATATGAAAGGCTAGGATTAAGTTTCTACGAATGAATTTCGTATTCAAATTAAGTCTGTTATCATTTCTTTTAATTACATTCAGAATTATGACAATAATTATTATTACTTTAACTTAATTTGAATTATTAAATAAGTTTTGCAATAATTAGATAAATATTTGTACCAAATGTTTGTCTAAATATAATAAATTCAAACAATATTAAGACATTTCCGTCCGAAGAATATTTCAAAGAATTTTCATTAAGTTATCAAAAAATAGGTATTAATTCTTCCGACGAAACGAAAATTTTATGCAAAACTTTTCGCATAAAATATAATTAGTTTTGTTATGAGTTCTGAGAACAGAATATATTCCAGAATAGAAAAGTCAAACATAATTATAAGCACTAAATGTTATGCAAAAGACAATCAAATTATTGCAATCAAAACAATTTTCGTTCAAAATTACTCTATTTTTTGTAATTCTTGATTTCGAAACAGAAGTTTAAGGATTAAAGGACTCGACACTTATTCTGTGCTCCCAAAGGAAATATTAAACTTAAAAATATTTTATTTATAAATTGAGTCCTGGTTTGAGAGCAGACCTCTCGCGGACTCTGTTCTGCTTTAATATGATTAGTATTTTATTCATAACATTAATTATATAATTATGTTCTTTGAGTGCAACTTATTTTGAATATTAAATGTGTTTTTGACATAATTGCAATCCTCAGGTAATACGTAAACAGATTTTGTTTCGAGTTTTTTGCTTAATTTTGCGAAATCACTGTCAAAAAGACTACACATTTAAGCAAACTTTTATAATGTATTACAAGTCTCGGAGAAATCTCAAAGAAAATTGAGTAAAAGAATGGCACAGAGGGTTCAATAGTTGTATAAATCATTTATTTTGGTGTTTAATCACTTGGCTTCTAATGGATGCAAAATTGGATAATTTGCTCGAATTATATCCTTTTCATAGAATGAAGTCTAAAATTAAGGCAAATTTAGACAAATTTTGTGAAATATGTGAGAAATTTGGTTGAATTCAATTTTTTATCGATTGAAGGCATTAATCACTTTTAAAATGAATAATGAAATCAATTATGAATTTTTGTGAATATGGTTTTGATGATTAAATAAGTAATAATTCGTAATATTAATTTAATTAAATTTGAGATTTGTTAAAAAAATCCAATTTTGATATTTTGAGTTAGTTTTCATAATTGAACTAAAATTATTCAATTATTTTTTTAATTAGAAATACATTAAAAACTCTATTAAATTAGTTTTTAAACTATCAAATAAATTCAAGCAAAATTCCAAACTCTTTTTCCTTGATATAGAAGCTTAAAAATATCTAGAATAGAAAAGATCGAGAATATAGATTCTAGACTATTGAGTAATTATTGTTCACAAAGATTTGTCTTGAAATCTTAAAGTGACCTTAGGATTTTAAAAAGAAATAGATAAATCATCCAATCCTAGTCTCAAATTGATCAAGCCAAAGCTCGGTAAACTTTACCAAAATACGTTGAATTTGTTCTTGTTTGATAAACTTTTATATCAAGTGTCATAGATTAAAAATGAAAATTGAATTATAGTTTTTCTTTTATAGTTTTGCAATTTTCTAAATTAACTTGCTCTTAAATTAAACCTTGATAAGTTCGATCACTTAGCCATCAATTTTAATTACTAAGAATTTAAATTTATTTAATTAGTCTTTAAATTAATGGAAGAAAAGTTGCTATAATTTAGATTTGAAAATATTCACTCGTTTTACGAATTAATGATTTGTTTGACACAAAACTGACGTTAAGTGCTTTCAAAGAAAAGTACGAAAATATTTCAAATTATTTAAAAATGAAAAATAAAATAAAATTAATATTCGAAAATCACCTCAAAGGTGTTTAGCCAGGTCATAAAACACAAAATTGCAATCATAAGTCTTCATCACATGAGATAACTGACGCCATCTCCACACGAATTCTTCAAATTGCCACAAATTGAACTGGATGAACAAAACAAACTGGATTTTTATCAAAATTTCAACAAATTTTTGAATAATAATAATAAATCAATAATTGAAGTCTAGTAGAGATTGAAATCTAATTAATTACACGAATGACTTATTCATTGGGTTTGATGTTCACTGCAACCAATTGATTGCAAGTTCATAATTATCTGATCGATGTTATCACTAAAACATGAAATGACTTTTAAATAATTAATTAAAACTTTTCTAAAGAAAAACAAAATACATTCAACTGTAAGACAAAACTCAATACACAAACAAAACTTCAAAATTAGAATTTTATTTCAAAAAGAAGAAGGAAACGGATAACAACCAAAGGATGGCACTCGGATTCACTGATATCGGAGCCAATGATTCCGGCGCTTTCGGCGTTTCTTTCGGCTTATCATTAGACTTCGGTGGTTTGGCTGACGGTTTCGGTTCCTGCGGTTTCGGTT
>JAQGCS010000619.1:0-20001 GCA_034702105.1 Fuscozetes fuscipes
GAGAGAGAGAGAGAGGGAGGGAGGGAGAGAGAGGGAGAGAGAGAGAGGGAGAGAGAGGGAGAGAGAGAGAGAGAGAGTTATTTTATGATTTGACCAGAAAATCAAATCAATGAATAATTGTTTCACAAAATAATAGAATATTTGGATTAAGACATGAATGAAGTGATGGTGAAGAATTGATTATATTCATTTCACCTTGAGTAAATAATGGATAATGATTAAAAATCGCTAGTTTCTTCTAAAGATTAAGAAGTGAAAATATTAGAAGGACCATTTGAAATTTGAACAAAAATTATTAGACTGATTTATATTTGCTCTTAGGCAGAACAGTATTTGAACAAGATGCACCAAAGCCAAGATTTTAGATTTACTTTTGATACTTAAGAAGAGTTTTGCAAATTGAATGCCATTACTATTGTTGTGAATAAATGTCTGAATGAAATATAGTTTAATGCACTCACGAATTATTGTGTCCATTAAATAAATTATCGGTTGGATCGTCAGATACTACACTTCTGAGCACTTCTAAAGTCAATTGTGATTTAAGTCATTGTCTGACTCTTTTGACTCTACTCTCACTTCTCAGAGGCTTATTACTTCTGTTGGCATACATTTGTTTTAAGTCAAGTAATTGAAGTTCGGCTTTGAATCGAGATTTTGAGCCATACCTTAAGAGAAGTCTCACGCCATCACTGCCATAGTCTTAATGGGCTATTATGTACACAATTTCTATTTATCTAAGATAGTGGTCTTAACTGTCCTCTCGCCTCAACCACAAATTCAGTTTAAAACAGAGTCAGAACTCAATACCAATTCCCACAATAAATGGGTTGAACTCATAAACTCAATGTGAAAGTATTGCTTTGCAATCGTTAGTAGAGTCTTGCAATGCATTAAGATAGTGATTGCATACCATTTATAATATTGGCATTAGGATAGTCACCCGACAGACTAAACACAGGCCAAACACAACGGCTATTATTAGTAAAAATAAATGTTTAGATGTCTTCCCGTCTCTCGATTTTATTTCGTCTAATCTATACTTTGTGTGACATTTAATGTAATGAAAACTTTGTTTTTTATCAGTATTTCTGTGGTCTATATATTCTGCAATAAAAAGTGAATCGACTCTAATCTTATGAATATTGCAAATAAACATTAATATTATTATTAGTTTTGGTATTAGTTTAATGTAAAAGTTTTGACCTAAAAATTATTTTATTCGATGCTATTTATGTCTCAAAACTCAAACATTATTTCTTCCAAAGCTTTCTAATGTTTTCACGTATTTCTCATTCGAATTGAGAAAACAGTTTTAAAGAAAATTTTGTCTTCTTTTAAATCGAAGAATTTATTTCTTCATTTCTTTGGAATCCAAAGCATAAATATATGCAAATTTGGTGTCATATAAATCATATTTTATGATCACTTTTATTACGTAATTTTCTTAACACAAAATCATAAAATTCTTCACATTTTTGGCTTATTTTTGGCCAAAAATTTACAATTTATGCCATGAAATTGGATGAAAATTTGCTCGTTATTATTCTAAGTATTATTCATAGTAAAATGTTATGTGAAAAACACTGAAATTATTATTATTGTTGTCATTGATGTCATGATTGTAAACCATATAATAATTTATTCAAAACTAATTTATGAAAAGCAAATTCAATATAATTATAATAAATTGAAACAGATCAAAATAAAACAAGACACTAGATTCTATATTTCGTTAGCTATTAAACAAGATAAATTTTAGCTTCAAATGTCAAAGTAAATGATCGCCATAAGAAGAATAGTTTGAGGTCATGCAGCTTCAGATTTAAGATGAAATTTTAGCAATCATAAATTGATAACATGAAACACTAATATTAAATTAATAATTGAATCAAAATAAGTTAGAAAGAAATGAGTAACCCTTAATTTATTGCAATTTTAAAATTGTTTTTGATTATATGTTATTTGTATTTCATTGTGCTTGCTTTAACAATTAATGCCAGGCTTTCCCAAAATATAAAATTGCATATTACAATCATAAAAACTTGAAGGTACACAATTCTCCTTATGATCACCACTCGCTTGAACATGGTTATTCTCAGCTAAAATGATTTCGTTTAATAATTATTAATATGTAGAATCTGGCGAAATAATAAAATTTTACCTAGCTTTTTAACAGTTGCCAAACCGTACTAGTCTGACTTACTATAAATTTGTTTGGAAAATATCATTGACTTCATGAATATCTAATGTATTTCACAATTGTCCTGAAAATGAGTTTTCATGTAATCATGCGATGAAATCCCAGATCAGTAGTTCTTATAAATAATTTTTCGGGAATTTATTTTTAGTCTCATTTCATGAAAAGTGTTTTATAGCAAAAGTCACATAAATTGTATTAAATCGAAAGCAGTTAACAAAAGAGTTAATGGAAATGACATTTTCAACAATTAATTGATCTAAAAATGGGTTACGGGCGAGAAATAGCATTCCTTTGAGAATGACAACAACCATACACTTGTTAATGAGTTTCAATCAAATTTTAATGGATTAACTATGAATGAACCAAATTTCATTACATAATACTTTGAATGTATTATTTTTGAATTCTGTGTTAACCTGATACTTTGAAATAACCTAGATAAATCAAAGTGAAAAGAATATCTAGGAAGTGGTTTATTCTACACTGACTTAACGACTTGTGCCAACTCTTTAATACCGATTGACATAATCGTAAACTTGATTTGTCAGTCTTTGCTTTAAATGAGACCAGAATTTGAGCGGTTGTGGTGTTTGGGAGGGAGTGTTGGCAACACTGTTCACAATTACAGCTCTTATGTGTTAAATGGAAACGGCGTTCAATCAATTAACGTTTCAAATAAGGCAAATGCCTTCTATTCTAACGCACAGTATGTTTCAGTAGTGGACCTCCAAACCCACCATTAAGTAGTACTCAACACAACTAAACTCAACACAACTCAGGGCTAATGAATCAGTCGATACGACACCCAATGTATTGAACGAAACATAGGAACAACAGAAATAAGTTTTTAGAGCTGTTCTCTACCAGTGCTATACCAATGGTGACTAACTTATGGTTTTCTTATCAAACTCTATTCATCTGTCCATTCAATAAAGGAATGCAATGTATTGGACAGTCAGCTGAACGCTGTATTGCTTTGTGCAATGACTGGCCTTTTCTCTAACAGCAGTTTATTATTGTTTGTATGCCTTAACTGACAAAAGCTTTCAATAAATATAAGTATAATAAATGGTATTTCTCTCACATTTGCCAAACGAATGCATAATTGTGTGACTCATTCTCACAACACTTCTCTGATAGCATCGATGGGTGAGCGACCCCTAACACCCAATTGAGAGACACAAAGCCACAAACACATCCTCAGCCGGTCCTCACCCTCTCCTCCGCATCAGTCAAACAATCAAAACAAAAAAATAAATAATACAACAGCTGTAATGACAGCACCCGCACAATGACAGTGAGCTATACTCACACTTCTACTAACATTGTTACCAGTTTTTAGCAATTCTTCAAAGACTTTTGCATTCAATGTCTACGACTATATTAATGCTGTGTTTGCAGAGAAAATCTATATTTATTTTGACACTCAATATGAGCATAATATTGGATTTTCAGAATTATTTTTTGCTAACATTTACTTCGAGATCAATTTTGGAGCCTCATATCCTATGGCATTCATTTTATTCCTTTTGAATTTTATTCAGGCTAATCTACAAATCAAACCTCGAGAATAGCTCTCAATATGAATCTTATTGAAATATTTGATTTTAATAATCACAAAAGAAATATCTTGGTCATATCTAAATTATACAGAAAATATTTGATTATGTCATCAAATATCAGATGTCATTGAAATGATGAGATTTGATGTAAAATAATCTAATAAATTGGGTCTTATTTTGTGATCTTTTCTGTATTAAAGTTTCTTTTGAAAAAATTAGTCATAAATTGAGTCCATAGAGAAAACGGTAATAAAATTGTCTCTTCATTTGAGTAAAAGTCAGTAAAGAGTCTTAAATTCGTGACATTTATGTGAGAACTCATTTTCAGTGAAAGAACATCTCATTTGAATATTTTATTTCGACATAATTTTCTGACAAAACTAATGACAACACATAAGTTATAATCTCATCAATAGCTTAGATTTGAAGATAAAGTGAACAGTTATCTAATAACTAGTCTAAGCAAAGGGAAAGACTCAATCAAAGAGTCTGTTGAGGATTACAGTTAATTCAAGAGATGGAAACTGAAATAGCCCTGGGCCAAATATTGTGTTAGATCTAACATATAAGCAGATGTCTGTGACATTCCTGATACCAGTGTTGCCAAAGATATCAGAAAATACATGTGAGAGTCAGACAATGCCCGAGATATGTATTTCTATCTTTCGATAATGGAGTTGTATATTATTTCATATACAAACATAGCTCAGCATAAAATGCATATAGAGTGACACAAAGGGCCAGTGAACAATCCGAGCGCATAGTTATGCATAGCTAATGCCGTTCTACTCTTGTGAAGAGCAAGTGATAAATCCGAGTTCGAATCACTCATATATTTTTGCTTTCATTCTGTGTCTGTCTTTGAATCTCTTTCTTCTCTTTATTCTTCTGGTCTTATATCTCAAGTGAGAAGTTTTATTCCGAGTCATCGCTATCTTATAATAGAGCGACAAAAGTAATGAGGACTCGACTCAAGACTGTTGTGTTTTCGAAAGGATTTTATGCATTTGAATGGCATTGAATGACAATCTCTTTCGGTCACAATGTTTGGCATCAAATAAATTGAAACCAATATATGAATAAAGAGAAGAAAGACTTAAACAGAAAAGAAGAAAAAATCAAAATAATAAGAATGAGTGGAAAGACTTCACTCAATATCGATATGAAAATGCTTTACATAACTGAGGGATAAAATGAATGTTAGATAAAGTGTGTGTCGAGTCATCTCAAAATCAAAGTCTATTGTGTCAGTTTGCTTTTTGTTCTTGCAAATATCATAAAAATATTCTTTTCAATGCATTCTTGTTTTTCAATGTATCGATGAATCGAAATATGAGTTTTAGTTAGTAATTATGAGTGAGACTCTCAAAATGAATTCCATCTCTGGGCGGATGAATAGGTTCATGGCTTATGATATTATGTGAGAGCTTTGCCTTTTTTGTCGCCAAATAAGATGTTTTTGTGAAGGCAATGGTTTTCTCCTTTTTTTCGTAGTCGACGGAAAACAAATAATTTCTATCTTTACTTACATCTCAATAGAGGAATGGCTTCGATTGACACATAAATTGTATACTGAAAACTATTTGAAAGCTTTTCCATTCGACAGAACATAAAAAGAAATTCATACTGTTTTTGTCTTTCGGTTTCTAATGGCTTTCCATTAGAGATGAATAAAGAAGTATTTGCTTTCCATCAGAATATACTTAAGATTTATACCAAGAAATGTATTCAATAATTATAATAATTATGAATAGACTTTGATATTTTATTTATTTAAAATGCTGATAAAAAATAAAACAGTAGATTCAAAAGTACATTTCAAAAAATATTTTGTGACAAGTTTACATATGAGACCAAAATAGGAAAATTAGAAAGGCTAAATATGAAAGGAAATATCATTTGTAATGATTAATATTCTTGGAATCTTAAATTTTGAGCACATCTGCAACACTCATAACAATTATGTGTTATATAACTGTAAGAGTGAGTAAAACAGATATATTTAGTATTAGTGCGAAAGAGAAGAAAAATTATGATAACTGCAAAACGTGACAAAACTATTCGCACATTAAATTCGACTCTCTTTTCAAATGCAAATTACACTTCAAATTGTTATTCCTTTCCTCCACGCAATTGCTCTCTTGTTCGCATCCATTCATTCTACAGTCACTCACCGTTTCTGTGCACCATTTGATTGAACGAGATCATTGATTATGTGTTTGATCAATTTATTCAGCTTTCCAATTGAATTTTCAAGTTAATCAATTGTTGGATTCCCATGGACATTCTTTTAGATTACTTCATCAAATATTTGACTTAAACGAAAAATTTTGTTTGTTTTGTTATCCAGCAAAGATTTAAAGCTTCTATAATAAGTTAGTATAGTAAAGGATTTCATCCTGATGAATCAGATGAATTCAACTTCAATACAGACTGTATTGCTTTCATCGAATAATAAGTCTTTGTCTTATTTCTAAAACTATTATTCACAATAAGCAAATTTGGTGGCAGTCCTCCCTATGCTGTGCTCCCTGTTATCCTCATCAAGTCTTTTCATTCCAAAGCATTCGTTCATTTTTCAGAATAAATTAAAAAGAGTAGAGAAGAGTCAACAGAATAGAAACAAATGATTTCAGAGAATTTGTCACTTAAGCAGACCTTTAGTTTAACTTTAAATATAAATATTTACAAAAGACTTCAGAATAAGAAAAATTTAAATTAATTTTTTTCGTGTCTCATATCTTATGCGATCAAAATCTCGAGAAAACAAATTAGTTTTGAAGTATAAGAACTGTTTGCAAAACTTGAATGAAATTCTGCAGTCTTTCGGATGTCGTTTCGTTTCGCATGAATTTCTATTTTGCTTTCTTTCAGTTCAAAACCATTGCTATTATTCGCGTTTGTATTCAAACAGTTTATATATTTGTTTAATTTGTTTTATTTATTTTATTCCAGTTTTGTGTCTATTGTTGTAAAAATGTTTTCTTTTTTTCACAAATATTTTTCAGTCTATTTGTTTAACTTAGAGAATAATAAAAAGTGTTTTGTGTTTGCGATCATGTCCTACATTAAGGGATATACCTTTGTTACGACACCGACACTAAACTAACCACTGGTCAGTCTTTGAACAAAATCCAATTTTGTTCAAATTTTTACAAATTTGAAGAATGTTTTGGAAAACGTATTTCTGTTTGTTTTCCTCTCCAAATGATTTTTTCTTCAAAACCTTAATTCAAACAAATTTTAAAATGATATTGATCAAAATACAAGACGCACAAGATGCATACATACAAGATACATTTTACTAGGATTCATTTCAATGTTTTCAAAATCATTGCGGAAGTTTTCAAAATTTTTATTTATTCATTTAAAAAGCAATTGAGTTAAGTCTGAATCGACTCAGAATTTGTAATAAGTTATTCGTATTGAGGAAGAGTTAAACTAAAGTTTGCTTTTATTTACTTTAAATTTTATTACTTTTAATGGACTGTCAGTCCGGAGGGACTCAACTCTAATGCTTACATAAATTCTATGCTCTGTTTAATATAAAAGTCAGGTAAACACAATCAATATTTTTTAATTATTATCAAAATTACATCAATGTAAGTTTATATTAATGTAAATGAATTGTGAAAACTAAATTAAGGCAAATTAAATTAAGTAAATAGAGAGAAATGGCGGATTTTGGAAAAATGGCAAAATTTGCCCTTTTTTAGACCCAAATTAAACAAAGTTTTTCAGCATTTCTACTATTTTTGTGAGTCGAGAGGGCCTATGATTTTCCAAAATTTTTAAACTCAGGAGGATTTTTGAAAATTGTCCTTATCGATTTCTGATATATTCTCGTTGTATTGATTTTTCTGTTATGGAAACTAAAAGTACAGAACAAAATGAATGGTTTGGAAAACAAAAAAGAATTGGAATTTGCAACAAAATCCTATCGCAGTAGTCTTTGCCAGAGATTATGGATTCCTGTCTTATATATCAGTGATTTTTGCGTTTATTTCTAACTTTTTTTGTCCTACTTTTTGGAGTAAATCTATTCATTATATGTGAGACTTATTGATCAGATTTTGATCCGTTTGGCGTTTAATATAACTTATTTATCATTCATTATGTCTTCATTTTTATGATCCAAGAGATCTATGGATCAGTCGATTTAATATCGAAGACATTTTATATGTTGCAATAAGACATGTACTAAAAGTTCACAGAATAAGTTTACTAACACGCCGCGCGCAACACAGTGTATTGTTCTTGTCGAACTTTGATCCAGATAGTACCTTGTTTATCCACGAACCATAATTTACCCACAAACTAATCAAAAATTCAATGTTTCACTAAACTAGTGGACGAACAGACAAGTGCTTCAAAAACAATTTGTGCATATTCAAAGAAAAATATTTTAAAATGAGGTCTTACTTGAATAAAAATTGGTCCTAGCCGTCTTAATTAGAGCAAATTAAACCAATTTTCTTGTCTTTTTTTAAAAGAATATAGATGACTAGTTGCAGATTAACTATAATTTCCAAAATTTATTAACCAGGGGGGGACAAAAAGGTATAGCATAGGTAGTTGTACTAGTTTTTAAAATCAAGTGTAGCACTATCTGACCGTTTATACTAGCAAGGCAGAAAATATTTAGGATTTAAATGTATTTTTTGAACATATTAGGGGTTTACAAGAAATCTGCGGGGTTTTACCTAGCCCCTGGGGGTTATTTATAAAAATAATAGGGAGTTTCACTAAGCGAAACAATATATTCAATTCTTTTTAAGTTTTTTAGGATCACCCCCTTCTATCATTTGTTAATTTTATTTTTCTATACCCCTGTAATATTTTGATATGAGGCACCCGGTATGTGCGTGAAGCATGAGGACCCGACTCGTCCGGAAAATAACACATCCCCGATCATTTGCACAACTTTTGTTTGGCATACCTTTCTTAATTTTAGTATTCTTGCTTAACCAATTGGTCAATACGATTTATTCATAGAGCAACCAATACCTTAGCGATTCCCCTATCATTTGGGTCTAGGTTTGACAAAAATAATAGTAAGTCCCGCGCGCAGGGTGATTGCAAACTTATTCTCGAAACATTCAGTACATGCTTTATTTGAGGTTTTTTAGCAAATTTTATGAGTTTTTGTCGAAATTTTTGAGAGTCAGTAAAAAGCTCACAGGGGGCTGTGATTATTTTTCCCGGTTAGTCTGGAAAATACCCCTATACCCCTCTGATTTTTTGGTCCGAGGGACCCCCCTGAGGTCAATCTGTCTCCGCACCCCTGCATATTATAATATTTGAAAATTACCCTCAACCAATTGTGAATATTGGATGGGTTTCACGTCTTTGTTGTTATTGAATTTGAAACCTGAATAATAAATTGATCATGGTCATTTTGCAAGCCATCAATTATTAATTAATCTTTCGACACATTGAAAAATGAATTTAAAATTCAAACGAATTGTTTAAATATTGATTAAAACCCAAGACTTGAGTCAAATGTCGTTCAATATTCAAATAATTTATTTTGAAATTAATTGAATAAAAAATCAAATCATTTTCAATAAATTATTCAAAAGATTTTTTTGGCTCAAAATTTTCAGTCATATAACAAAAGACTTATTTATCAATACTTTTAAAGTTTAAGTCTTTTTTAAAACTGAATGAAAAGAATTTTAACAAAAGAAATGTTCAAACAATTAATTCAAATGGAAATTACGATAAACTGTTGCGTCGATCAGATGAGAGGCCGTATTAGTTGTGTTCAATATATCAATATATGATTGAAGAGACGAATCAGGTTTTGTATCAAAAGGAAGTGCATTAAGATTTGAAACAAAGTCGATCACAAAAAGGCAGACAAACAATACATTCAATATATTCATTGCATTTTACACATTAAATCTGAATTCAAAACTGATTTTCAAATCAATTGTTAGGAAAAAACTAATTTATTATTCGTTTGGAGAGAAATGCACTGAAAATGTTTTGACTTCAAATTCGATTCATTTACACAAATCTCATCAATGAAACAATTTTCTAACTGAGATTGAATTTTTGAGCTATCAAAATTTCTGCCATTTGACCCCTTTTCACATAAATTAAGAAAAAGTTCACAGAGTGAAAACTGAAAATTGTGGGTTATGTAAATACTAATCTAATAATTAAATATAAGTGACGACTACTAGGGTGAATTTTATTTATTTTCAATTCATCGATTGGAATTACTTTCTCTTCATTGCTTGTGGGTATGGGCCGACCGGTAAGACATACTTCAGGTGCAATAGTCACTTCCGGCACTCATTAGAGATGATTGAATCGGATATGAAATTCATTTGCAACAATCAAAACGTCTATAATGACTGCAATTGAACTCAATTTACAATTTTTTAATCGGAACTGAGTTAAACCCCTATAATTAAAAAAGTACAGGGTGAACAAGGTCAAAGTTACACGTATTTTGCAAAATCTTGTAGCTTGCCATGTAGCTTTTATTTATTTAAGGAACTGTTCGATGAGAGGTTTTGAGTGGTTAACAGAAGCACTAAAATATTTACAAATAAAACTATATTACTGTAATTAAGATGGGCAAGGTATTAAAAATTCTTTGATTTTGTTTTAGAGTTAAAATAACATCTATTTTGGAAATAACATCCGAGTGTTAAACCAAAATAACGTAATATTTAATAGTTTACTGTTTTGTTTTAGTGATGACCTTAGCCTCAAACAAAACAATAGGATTTAAGGGAAGGCATCTAAATATTTCACGGGTAGTGCACATTCAATCAAAACATTAAGTCTGTTCAATTAGGAACAAGGTAATATTTAAATGGTCTTATATTTCAAAAGAATATATTTGAATACATAAGGAAGAGATCACTTAATAAAATGATGAAACGAGATTGTTACCTTGAGCCTGATCTTGATTAGTACATTAGTTATTAGTCAGAGAAATAATTTGGTTAATTTCTTTGCAAATGAATAGCTCTTTCACTTTGACAATTCTATTTTTAATTAAGTTTTCTTATTTATTCCCTTAACTTCCTGGACAACTATTACACCTTATTGAAAATTAATATAAGGAAGAAATTTCCCTCTAACTAATCTCGATAACACCAAAGTGAACCCGTGTGTCTTTATATGGTAACCCTTGACATTTCTTACCGTTAAAAGAGTTGGCATCAAAGGTAGGCTTAAGATTATGATTCGCGAGGTTTGGGTCATAACTTCCTGTATTAGAATCTGTGTTAAAAGGATATAAATGCAATTAAAATCATATCATTTGCCTATCATTTCTTTCTTACTTGAATTCGTTTGTAAAACATAAGGAGGCTTGACAGCAGCTAGAACAAAAATAAATTTGATATGATTACCATTTAGATTACTAATATGGTAATATATCACAAATAAAATATTTTATAAAGCTTAATTTAAGCAAGATAAAATAGGAAGTCTATAAATTTCCAGTTAATTTGATGTAAAATTCAAGTATGGTCAAAACTTACTTTCAACTTTGACAAAGTGATAGGGATCGCCATTATCTGGTATTTGGTGGGAATTAAAACAAACATATCATTTGAAAATTAGGTTATCACAGATCAGTTGAAATTGAGATCTCAATGAAATTAAATTACGATTAATTATGTTTTGATTGCAAAACATTTGCAGGAAATTCAAGTTCTGTTCAAACTATTTATAAAAATATCAAATGCTTACTGTATTTTTGGTCGACAGCTTTTATGGCATTTGTCGGCGTTATCTGAGTTTGGTACAAATCTGCAAATTCGACAAAAATAGGATTTGAATAAGTAAATACTCATGCAAATTTTAAGCCGCAAATCAATTAACAATAATGTTCCACAAGAATATTGATTTGTGTATATTTTCCTCTCAAACGGTTCTTTGACTTATTATTCTAATCAAGAATTTAAAGTCTATTGACTTTTAAATAAAGAAATAAATTCTTTTCAATTTGAATAATGAATTCACGTTTTATTCACATATAATCTGATTTATTGCTAATTGTATTCTCATCCGGGTATTTCAAAATTAAATAGATTTTGAATTTTAACTTGCTTTCATCTCATTGTAATTATATTAACAAACTAAAGAACTATTTAAGATACAAATAAACGTTAGCCAAAAATACATGCTCAATTATAAATTGATAAGTTAAGTTATTATTAGGCTAATCAAGAAGATACTATCAATTTATAAGTAATCTTTGTCTTTTTTGAGTAATTTGAATTTATTTCTATAAGTAATTTATTTATGACAAGAATTTGTGAATCGTTTGAAAAATCGTGAAAACAGACGATTACTTAATCGAGACTTTGCTCTCAATTCACAAAAATGGAGTTAAATTTGGAAAATGAAAGCGAAACGCATGGAATTAAATGATTAAATTTAGCATGCACATTACATTATTGCACATTACCATAATTTAAAATAAATTGGAAACACTTTCGTAAGAATTTATTTTCGGTAAAGCAATTCATAAATTAAATTAAAAGATAATTTTTTGAGACCTTTCCTGATAGTGGGAATGCATCATAAACGAGCTATCTACAATCAAAATTCATTTAGTGAACCCTTTGGGATGAACCTGTCTATCACAATAATTTATTATTATTAATAAAAATGCATATACGCTAAATGAATAAATTATATATTCTATAAATTAGTCTCCATGATCAATCAAAATAAGTTTATTTATTCCTCACTACTGTATGTCAATTAAAATAAAAAATTAATCTATTTAAAATTTTATGAAAAGAATTTATTTTAGTCAATAAATTCTTTTGAATTTTAAGCGATTTGATCATGCTTAGTTGCTTATATTTATTCATTTTATATCAATGTAAAGCTGAATGATTAAAAAAGTTGTTAATTTATCATTTATTTAGAGCAAAAACAAAACAAACATGTTAATATTTCAGCAAATTCTAAGAATGCGCTCATTTTCATAATAATTCATCTAATTTTTACTTTTGAATAATCCGTCAAAATTTGAATTAATATAAATTTGCTAAATTCAATAAAATGTCTAAAAATAGGCATTTTATATAATCACTGATCTCGATATTATCAATAGCTTAGGATAATTCAGTCTCCTGCTCATTTGAATGTTAGAATGAGTTTTAGCCTAAATCCCTTGAAACTATTGACCAGGAACTCAAATATTGATCAAATACGATGAGAAGAGTTAAAATCTTTTCATATCTTATATAAAACACTTCACACGAAATCTACGCTCAATTTTTAATTGAAAGAAAACAATTAAATCGATTGTTGGCTGATAATCGGATGGCATTCAAATTTGAGTTCTCAATAAAATGGTTGTCAGACATCAGATTAACTCAATATCTTTGGAACACATTTTGATAATAGTTTTATTTTTGTCGACAAAATCTGATGAGGATTTTACATAATAATTGAGGAAAAGCTTTCAGAGGTCGGCATAAGCTTTGAATTAAAACAATATATCAAAGATGGACAGGGATTACATATTGTACAAGAATTAAATACAGTACAACCTCACTTGGAGCAAACTTGGAGCAACCGTTTGTGCATTCTAAAACTCTTTGCCTTTATCGAGTGTTGCCACATGTAAGAACCACATGTGTAAATTAAACACAATTCTCATTTAAATGGCAATAAAATCAGTTAATTTAATTGTAAAAAAGCTGTAAATAACAATAATTAGTTAAAAATGAATTGTTTTCAAATTAGCGAACTTTTAATAATATTTAACACAAAGTAATTGAGAAAATTTGTCTCAAATGAATGAGAGACCCATTTATACTCTTATACACTGATAACGTATCGAACTTTTGTTTTTATCAAATTGCCTTAACTGTATGGCTTATACATTAGTACATTAGTGATCCTACAGAATAGTCGGAGTAATTGCTATATTGCCTTTATTGAGTCTTGCCTCAATTGAACTTGCCAAAAGTGAGTTTATGCAGTATTGTATTTACAGAATATATTTTGCCTATAAATTTGATCTAGACTCTAGTGTTTAAACTTGAATTTATACAGTAGTACGAGATTCGTCAAGAAAGTTCAACAAGATTAGTGTTAGAAGAACAAACCACTGTCTAGCATCTTTTGAAAAACATTAGAAAATTATGCGCTTTTGAATTAAGTTGTAAAATGTTAAAACATTAAAATGAATACAACTTTTCAATTTTTGAGATATCACCAAGGACCAAACAAAAAATATTCACCTTTAAGCTCAAGAACTCTTGTATATAATTATTAGATTTTCCGAATTTCATTAAAAATATTAAGACCGTTAAAAATGCTTTGCTTTCCAATGAATTCAAATTAAATTAATTTTTTAAATTAACAAAAAATGTAACACATTTTCGCTGCGAAGGCTTTGTTTTATTTGTGATGAAAATCTATTATATCAATTATCTATTCTTACCTTGGTTCTGATGGCTACCACTGTTCACCGTTTGTTGAGGGGAATCAAACAGTTTGTTGATATCAGTCAATGGTCTCAAAGTATTTACATCTTAGGTATGAGTGGAGTCATTGAATTTGAAAATTAATTATTTATAATAAAAAAAATGTTATTTGTTTGCATTCAAATTAATTGTTAACCTTTTTTCGAGTCTCCGAACAATTCAAACGGATTTACTTCGAGTGGAGGACTCACATAAGGCTTGAAGAGTGACGCGAAGTCGATTGTACCTCAATTCAGATGAAGTATCATTGAATTTGAGAATTATTGTGAAATTAATTCATTTTTAGTCAACAAAACAAATTATTATTATTGAGAAAATAATAAGTGATTATTGAGAAAAATGAGTAAAACTTATGTATCTTTCAATTACTTGAAATTAAAAACCCTTTTAATACAATTTTATGGGAAAATTATTTTTAATTTTTCTTTAAATAATAAAATATTTTATTACTTTTAAGTTTTAACTCATTTTACTTTTGGAAGCCTTTGATTTAAAGTCTCATAAAAATCAAAATAACTATTTGTTCACTTAATTTAATAACTCATTCACATGAAATATTTACCACGATTATTTGGACTAAAATCTAGATTCATTTCCGGTACTTCCACTGCTTTTGTATTGTGCTGGACATTCTCAGCCGTTTCCATGACTTCAGTTTTATCTGCGAATCCCATAAATATGTCATTAAAATAATACACCGAAAAAATCATTGAAATTACACTAAAATATACTTTAAATTTATATTTTTTTATCTAATTCTTAAAAATTCTTGACTTCAATGAAACACAAAAGTAAACAAAAACTGAAGACAGTCTTCAATATATATTTGATGGAACCGAGACCTTTCTCACAAATATATAATGGAAACGCAACCTAATAATTTCAACTCTTACTTGAATTTTGATCCTTGATCACCACAGGTATAAGTGTGGTCTCGAGGGCCTGACCATCCATGTAGTCATCATAGACTGTATCCACATATGAATATTCGACATAATGAGTGTCATTGAGCTCATGTTGACTAACATCAGACACATTTTGATTGTATCCAAATTGAAAGCACAATAAAAACAAAATCACAAAACTATTCAATAAATGTTTAAAATATTTGTTACTAAATATTAGACACATTTTGCATCAAAATTTCACATTTGAATTCAAAATAATTTAATTAAACAATTATTTGAGTTAAACATAAATTTAATAATCATTTTGAAGAAAAAGTTAATAAAAGTTGAGTTTAATTTCACTTTCAATTAATGTATAATTGATTTGTTTCCGAAGTGAACAAAATTGTGATTCAAATCATTAAAGTGTTTCCGAAAAAAAACTTTTCACTCATTAACTGAAATAAGTATGAAATCCATAGAAAGTAATAGTTTTTTGTGTCACCAATGCACTGAACATCACTTCAAAAATAATGGTCATTGACTTTAATGTTTGGCTCTGAGAGCACAGGTAAGAAAACACTCATAACAGTGAGATAGAGAGCGAGGGTTTGATCCACAAAAATAATATCAGTTGAAGTCATTAAAGAAAAATTCGAATAAAAGAGAAATTCATTAATTTTTAAATACTTTTGGAAATGAACCACATTTTTGATGTGCTTTCGAGGCATACGTTTCTAAATGTGGAACTTCTTCTGCAAAGGTATATAAAATATTTTTATAGCACAGACAGCTCTGAGAATAATGTTTCATAATGTAATAAGAACATAATGTCTGTGCAGCTCTTCCTCGCCGAACAGAACATCATTTTTTCAGGTCTAATATGATTTTTTAGTTTTATTTTAGTCCCGATTAGTTTTAGTCTTACAGATGGAAAACCTGTTCCTAAGCACAGAATATTGAATATATTCATAGGAAATGTATATAAATAAATATACTTTTAATATATTCTATGGATTTATAAATGTATTTATTTATCGTTAGATTTCTATTTGTGTAAGTACAAATAAGTCGCGAATCAAATAATTTGATAACTTGTGAGAAAAAAAACCTAAAAATATTGTATTTGTTTAGATTTGATTAAAATATATGATAAATGTTTGATAATTTACTCAAATTTTGATCAAAGATGAACAAGGTTCTAAAACTTATACAAAATGTCCAGCGCATTCCAATACTCTATTTTGCTATTCATTTAAAATAATTTTGCAATCTTCAATATTTTGCATGAACATTATCTTAATAAATGATTAATAAGTTTTGATTATTTAATCGATTTTGATTATGTAAGATCCAATAGGTCAACAGTAAACTTCCTCATAATAGATTTTGATTTAGATGAAGATGACCATGATCAGTTATGATAGCCTCGTGCCATTGATCGACAACTCGCCGCCAATACATCAAAGTTCATCATTGAATCAATTGTTAGATAATTTGTGCGAATATTATCTATTATTTATTAAAATTACATAATCAACAATTTTATCAAATATATTCTTAAAAACAGAGTTGTCTTGCTTGTTATTCATTTTCAAATTTGAATGAAATGGCTTTAATAATAGGGTATTATTGTTAACATCGATAGTTTCAAAATTAGGTCCAATTCTAATTTGATTGAAATAAAGGTTAAGTTTTTGTGAGAAAGAAATAAGCAAAATATAAGTCAATAGTGGTCTTAATTGAAGAGCAAAACAACAAAAATAGGCTCAGAATAAGTGATGGATTTAAATACGATTCAATGCAAACATTTATCAAATTATTTAATGAATTAAAAATGGAGTCAAAAAACTTCCGACAAAAACAACTTATTATTGAAATGTGTGTTAAGGGAAACACCGGTCCATAGGATAAAACTATTCAATCAATTTAAGTATGAATATTCAATGTTCCTAGCAATTATCTTACTCAAATTTTAAAACTTCCTTTTAACTGTGCATTTATTACTTATTTATATAATCATTTGAAATAAAGATTATTTTTTGATTTAAATTCAAAACTCTATAATTTATTTGTTGTCTTTTTGGGCAAACAATTCATTCAAACGGTTCAATAAAAAATGCCATACAATACAATTGAGGGGAAAATTTCTTTTATAAGATATTCAGTTCAGAGACTACTTTGAATTCAATTCTTTTTACAGATATTTTGTGAGAAAATTGTTTACAATAATGTTTTAATATATGAGAGATGTGCAGATAGACTGTCACAAATAAAATTGAATGCTCAAACTTTGATATAAGTTATTCAGTTTTATCAATAAGGAATAACCCAGGCCATCTAGTAGCTTCAAGCTTTAGTTCTTTGCATTTTGCTTTTTAAATTCTTACTTGCACATTGTTGATAATGATTATAGCGATCTGTTGAATGCTTTTCTTTTTAGCGATTAGAGGAATTTTTTTTTAAATATTTGCCCCTAGATTCGAATTGCTTCCCATCTTGTCAAAACTATTTCCTCTTTTGTCTTTGAGTGCAAAGACAGGCGAAGCAAACTGTATGTTGTTTTGTTGAAAATTGAATGAATGCCTTTGTTTTTATTTAAGAATATTATTAATTTTTAATTAATTAATATCATAATGTTTGGAAAGTGTTGTTTGCAAGTTATATTTAATTTTTGACAATTTTCTATTAATTTATTATTTAGTCTACAAATTGGAAAAGCCTAGAAAATGGGAAACAGTTTTGGCAAGACAGAAAGTAGCTCAAATCAGAAGGATATACAATATACAATGTACTGGTTATAACTTTTGAAAAATTTAACCACATTTAAAATTTGATCTAGTTAATTATTTTCATGGATGAACTATTCAATTATATTAAAGGTGATAATTTTTCTTGTTTAAAAAAAGAAATATACAGAGCTTAATAAAAAAAACCTCATTCACATTACTATATGTAAACACTAAATTATTTTTCAAAAAATAAATTTAGCTCGAGGTTAGTGTGAAACCAATTAAATATTACGAGTAAGCACCAAGCTTTATGGTCATTATGCTAGATTAGATTAGACTCCTACAGACTCCTAATGATAAAATAGGGGTTTGATAATCTACTTAAATAATCAGTTTCTTCTTGTCAACTGTTCGCTGAATTTAGAAAACCCAGTTAAAAATACCTTGATTATCATGCTGCTATTTTTAGTGATGACTAAAAGAATGTGAAGATGTACGTGATATTTCGAATTACATGACATCTATTCGACTAAATTTAAATTTGATAAATAGCTTCGTCTAATTGCTGTGTGTTTTGCTTTCATATAAATTTCACTTTCGGTCACTTCTAATAAATAATTTATTCCAAGATATCATTCGTTTCAAAGTCTAGTTTTTAAAGAAAAAGTTTTACTAAAATTAGAAAAAAGTGAACTCAAAATCCAGAAAAATGAGAACAAATTAGTGAATATCTATTTTAAAAATTATCGTTAAATTACAGCTTTTGAAACATATCACAAACATTTGAATTTTCGATAAAAATAATTGATTGAAAGAAACCTTATTTGAAAATATGAGTGAAAGTGTTGCTTATTTGTGAATCTAATGAATTTTATAATCTTATAGGAATTCTAACCTAGATTAACAGGAAATGATTGTTAATTACTCGATTTGTAATCATTAGTTAATTAAAATTGGACCAGATGATTCACAATTACGTCCTGATTATTTCCGTTAAAAGGCACCGCAAAGTATCTCTAAAATTGTTTAATTTGTTCAATTGACTTTAGCTTAAATTAATAGATACAAATAATTTAATAATTAACATAATTAATATTAATTTTCATTTTAGTGATAATGAGTAAGGGTGTTCCAAATGAAAATTGTTTTCAAATCCTATGTAAAAATTAAATCCAATTTCATTTTTCTTTGGTGATAAGGTTGAATATCTTGGTTATTAAACTATCGAAGAAATGTTCGCAATTCAATCAATCAAGGTGAAAATTTGAAACGGGTTGTATAAAATTTGACAGAATAATGGCATTGTTAGTGATAAATGACCCAATACTGTGTGAAAACATTAATTTCATGATGGTCACCAGTAATTATTCAATTGTTTATTCGAGACTTTGATTGAAGTGAGAAATATTTGCGAAACAAT
This sequence comes from Fuscozetes fuscipes, assembly GCA_034702105.1. NCBI lineage: Eukaryota > Metazoa > Arthropoda > Arachnida > Sarcoptiformes > Ceratozetidae > Fuscozetes > Fuscozetes fuscipes. The sequence continues at coordinate 19,286 of JAQGCS010000619.1, forward strand.
TGTTTTAAAGTAACGGAAGAATCATTTGAAACGAAAGAATCAATTCTTTTGAATTGAAGTAAAGTTTTTATTATATAATAACAAAGAGGTGAGGGGTCCGTCTCTTTCAAAATATATATAGCAAAAGTACCGGCACTCAAGTAGTACGTGACCCACACGTCCACACTTCATAGGAATAACCACCAAAATAGAAAAAATACCAACTGTTTGATGGTATTAATTGTTTGACAACTTGTGCATTACTCAAACCAAATCCTTATCACAAGTTTTTCCACATTTTTATATTCACTCATTTTTGAGATAAATTCCAATAAATATCGAAATGTTTAAAGGAATTTGAAGTAAAGCAAAGAATTTTGAAAATGTAATTATGGTCTGTCAGTTGTGGGTCAGCACTGACTCATAGGTCCTATTTGTAAAGTAATTGAGATAAACAACACACAAATAGAAGACTCAAACATTTAGTTTTGACCTTTTCTTCACAGCATTGAAGACATGAAAATCAACAAAACTGTGAGAGATATCAGTTATGAGCTTCAAGTTTGAGATCACTCTTCGAGTAACGCATCTTTTATTACTCGAAATAATTTGCATAAAATAATATGATATTCAAAATATTCTGAAAGTTAGGTCTAAAAAATGCCCCTGAACGCGAAAATCTTTCCCATCCCTTTCAGTTGCTCTCTCTCTCTCTCTCTCTCTCTCTCTCTCTCTCT
>JAQGCS010000620.1:0-20000 GCA_034702105.1 Fuscozetes fuscipes
ATCATTCATATAAAGAGTGTGAACTGCACGTCCTTCTCCATTGTCGGAATCAAAAAACATACTGTATAATTGTGATACTGATTACTTGAGAACAAACTCTCAACACTTGTCATATTTTACAAAAATTCTTTTCTCAAAAAGTGACCATTAATTTGGGTTGGATGACAAACAATTAGAATAGGCACTTCCCGATATTTTAGAAAGATCTTAATAGTTTCACGATTAACATCAATATTTATGAACAATGAGACATTCTTCACTGCAATTACGAAATATATAGTGTATAGTTTTGTAGTTCTTTGAACTAGCGAATAATTTGAAGGGCATCATCATCTATCAAACACTGGTTCAAATTATCCAATATTCAATGTATGCCTTAAAACGAACGTTTATGTCATCTACTTAGAAGTATCCGGTTTATATGGGTTACATGGTACTAAGCAAGATCACTTAAACGTTGGGACTATGTCTTAGACGGTATGCGCTTATTTTAAGTAGAAATTTAACTTTTTATTGATTGCATTAATCAAAACAAATAATATTTTACATAAAATTGTTTTAAATGTGTTAACTGTTAACACATTTTTAGAAATGGAAAACAAAGCGGTGAAGTGAAGGGAAGGGATTATCGGACACTAAGTTTGGTAACAATTGAAAACTACGTTTCGTTTGATTTTGCAATTTCTGACTTATACTTATTGATGGCCTCTTTGGCCACTTTGAGCCTATCCTTGAGATCTGCGATTTCGAGTCTCACTTTGCTTTTGGCGCTCAAAATAGTATTAAGAGTTCTGTCTTTCTTGTCGTCGAAGTCTGTTTCGTGTTTGAACTGTCCTAAAGTCAACTGTCGATTAGAAGACAAGAGTTGAGACATCATAACCGACGGGTCTTGAAATATGATTTCGTCGTAAAACTCAGAAACCAAATGCTTCTTAATATTAATCACATTATTGTCAGTTTGGAATAGTTTTAAGATATGATATATAGTGACGGGTCGTTCGTTTGGATCAATGAAATAGATCTTGATAACAATCTCGAACTCTCCCCAACCCGTCTCTGTCACCTCATATGGAGGTTTAGTCACAACTCGGTTCGGGTTCTGATAGCTTTCATGCAATTTGAAGGTTACTTTCTTCACATAGGATGACATGTCCTCATTCTTGTATGGCTTCACATAAACAGTCCACTGATGTGTGTGTCCGTCTTCTTCGCGCTTTTTACCGAAATATTTGGCCACATTTCCGTAAACAATCGGCTTCACAACAGTCGTGCCCTTCACACGACCGCCAGAGTCGGGTCCGTATTCACTAATTTTGGACTTCAATAATACCATTTCCGTCATTATGTCCGCAATAATTGTTTACAAATGAGGGCAAAAAGTTGTATCAAAAAAGACAAATAAAGGCAAATAAAGGCGTTTTATTTTTAGTCCCAAAACTCAAATAAAACGTTTCAAAAGTAATGTTCAAAAACGTCACAAATAAGTGAAACAAAACTTCCCTTTAATTTAAGAGACATTCATTTGAGTCAAGTATTTGAATGAGTGGTTCGACAATTCGTGACAACACTTATGAAGACTCACTCTTTGCTTACAATTAATGCGGACGTAATTGAGGCCAAAATATCTATGAATGAGACGATGCCTGCAATCAAAGGTGTCTTTCCTTAAGAGCGTGCAAACAAACAAATCAATTGAGTCGAAAGTTTCGTCGGAAATGAACACTAAATTCAATGTTTTGATACATTTTATACAAAAAGATATCAATTAAAATGAGTTCAGCCAATAATTGTTCAGAAAATACAACCAAAGAAATGAACGACTCGGTCGGTGACAATGATATCGGGTTTGTTTGACTTTTGCCTATTTTACTGCCATTTGACTCATATTTATATTAATAATGACTTTTAGTCCGAATTCATCGAAAAGTGAGACCAAAAAGTCTAAGAATAAGAACAGAAAACACAAGAAAAACAAAGAATTAAACAATTCTTCGCTCGAAAAGCCTAACCATTCAAATGTGCCACAAATGTGTTGCACAGACTCGTCCTGTTCGGCATCAGTCGGCCATTCCTTGCAATCTGACGGTGCGATCGGTGGACAGACGGAGTCGACAGATCCCAACGAAATGAATGCCTGGACTTATAATAAGCTTCAAGACATCAAAAAAGCGGTCGAAATGCTTAACCTCTATCAGGGATCGGGTCCCGCAAAGACTCCCGAAGAAGCACTAAAGAAGAGATACGACTTCTGGGAGACTCAACCGGTGCCCAAATTAGATGAAACGCCTCAATCAAGTGAACCAATAGAGGGGCCGAAGAATAAGGAACAGATCAAAAAAGAAAGTCTTAATCTTCCCATTGGTTTCGTTTGGGACACTCTTGACATCAATGACGATGCAATTGTAAGCACTGATCATTTTTTTAGGAAATTGTGTTGACTTATGTGTTGTCTTTGTCTTTATGTTCAGCTCAAAGAATTGTATTTACTGCTTAACGAGAATTATGTGGAAGACGACGACAATATGTTCCGGTTCGATTATTCGCCTCAATTTCTTCATTGGGCGCTTAAACCTCCCAATTGGCAAAAGGAATGGCACTGCGGAGTACGCGTCCAGAAGAGCAACAAATTGGTGGGTTTTATTAGTGCCATTCCCGCTCGCATTAAAGTCTATGACAAGTATGCCATCACTTAATTGACAAATGTCTTAATTCGCAATTATTTGTTAACAGAACCATAAAAATGGTTGAAATAAACTTTCTTTGTGTTCATAAGAAGTTGCGCTCCAAAAGAATGGCTCCGGTTTTGATTCGTGAGATCACGCGAAGAGTCAATTTGAACGGAATATTCCAAGCGGTGTATACGGCCGGCGTTTTTCTGCCAAAACCTGTGGGCACATGTCGTTATTGGCACCGATCTATTAATCCCAAGAAATTGATTGAAATAAAGTTCTCTCATCTGAGTCGAAATATGACTCTTCAGAGAACTATTAAACTCTATAAACTTCCCGACGATATAAAGATATTAGGCTTTCGAAAAATGCAATCAAAAGACATCAAAAAAGTTCAAAAGTTATTGACTTCTTATTTGAATGGATTTGATTTGTCCCCTATTTTTGACTACGAAGAAATGGTTCACTGGTTCACTCCCAGAGAGAATGTGGTCGACAGCTTCGTTGTCGAGGTATGCCTTACACTCACATTGTCTTCACTGCGATTGTTTTAATTTTATCCATTTGTTAGCGGCCAATAGTGGACGGAAAAAAAGGCGACACTCAAATCGTAGGATTCGCCAGTTTTTATACATTGCCCTCGACAGTTATGCATAACCCTAATTACAAGAGCATTAAAGCCGGTTATGCCTTCTATAGTTTTGGTTCGGATGAAGTGAGCATTCAAGACCTGATGCAAGACGTGCTAATCGTCGCCAAAAATGTATTCATAATTGTCTTGTTTTCATTTAATAATTCAATTGAACGATAGGCCGGTTATGACGTTTTCAATGCCTTAGACCTAATGGATAACAAAGACTTTCTCGAAAAACTCAAGTTTGGAATCGGCGACGGAAACCTTCAATACTATCTTTTTAATTGGAAGTGTCCGCCCCTCTCACCCGAAAAGGTTTGTATTTGATTTGGTTTTTGTTTTATTCAAAATTTGTTAATTATTTGAATAGATTGGACTCGTTTTACAATAAATTCAATTAAATGGGATTTGAATTAAAATGAAACTAATTTTGCAGAAAATGTATAATTTATTGATTAAATAATTTAAAAGCACTTAACTATTGACGGCTTTTAATACAGAATCGAGTTTTGCATTGACTGTAATTCTGGTCACTATTTAGTTGATTACAAACAGTTATTTTCATTAATTGTTGCATTGATTTTATTAACTCTTTATTTTAATCTTTTATATTAAAGAAAATACATTTCAAATATTTTTCCGATTATTTCAATTTTGTTTTCGATTATTTAGAAATGGATTCAATTTTTCGATTTATATTTTATTATAGTTTTTCGAATTTTAATAAAATATTTTATAAATGTTTTTCAATTTTTGGAACTTTTAAGGAGTTTTGTATTAAAATAATTATAAATATATGAAACAAATATTGATAACAAAAACAAATTAAATAACGAAATGCTATCAATGGTTGCCATTTGTCAGAGCGTTCGGCCAATTCAGAGACAGCGAATCCGACGTCACTTTTCTGAACATAACAGACGGATGATTACAATTGTTGTCAATTGTTAGCACTTTATCTTTTTTGCCAAGTTTACAGTGAAGGGGTGTTCCCACTCGAACTTTCAATTCTTGCTTTTGAATTCTGAAAACAAGTTGAAAACAATAAGTGACACAATTTGATGAGTAAATCACTTACAAGTAGTATTGATGGAGAAGAACGGCCACCAATTCTCCTATCCTATTGACGTCACAGTTTTGATTGTCTCTTAAATTAATTAAAGAAAAGACAAAATCGTTGCCATCTTTCAAATGAATGACAATGAGTTGGTCCACTCCAGGAGAAACACTGATTCCCGTCATATTCTGAATAGGAATGGGTTTCCTTAATGGCGACTGTTTTTTTATATCAAACTTATGAATGTAATGATTGGTGACAACGACCGCCCGATCGGCGCTTTTATTAAATTTGTTTATTTTTCGGACATAACTCGAGAACATTATTTTGCGACAACCGTTGGGATCAGTTTGAGTGAGTTTAGTGAAAGCCGACGAAAACTTAGAATAGTCGTCACTTTCAATCTTTTTATCCAAATAACTGCCGTCCCATTTGGTGTTGAAGCCCCAGTCCTTTCTCTTGCCTTTGAATGCCTCGGCGGCAATAATTTTAAGTTGCATTTGAGGCCATTCTTCGCGCGGAAACTTCTTCAAAACCATATAAGCTCTCCATTTCTGATAAATGATTCTTAAGTTATTAATACCCTGGTTATTTCTGAGTGAAGCAGGAGGGGATGGCCAGGGAAGGGATTTACCGTAATCTCTCATATTTTTGACATTTCTGTAAAGTCTTGAGAGTTGATCGATGTATTTGTAAACTCTGTAGCGCCGGTAATAATCAATTATAACTTTTGCGGCTTTCATTTTTCTGTATCTATTCCTAGCGATGGCACCCCTCCACAGTTTTTGTAAGAATACCACGATTTGTGGTAAAAGTTTTGTGCGTTCCGTTTCTAATATGGCAATAGTTTGTGGCGATCGCACAAAAATTTTGGTTTTGCCGTATTTCACATCAGTTGTGAAATTGTTTTCTTCGATCAATTTCTTACAGCCTTCTCTATCATTGCCTCCTCTAAAGTTAGGCCAAGTGCTGGGGGACAACATCTTATATCTTCTCAAAAATCTTTCATAAGCCATTCTGTAAGCGAATCCGGCTCTTCTGACTCTAACATTTTCCAGGAGACCTAGATATGCCACCTGATGACCGACCCTTTCTTCGTCGAACATTACTGGAGACTTCTGCTCATTAGGTTTTATGCATCTGACATAATACGGTTCTTTTGACATCAGATTCTTTACCAAAGCTATCATTGAAGTTTTGAACAAAAAGCCAGCGGTGGCCGGCCTTTTGGTTACAGCAGTCACTTGTTGTGAACCCTCCGGAAACATTTCTTTACAGACAATCAAAATTAGTTTTAGAATATTTTTTTAATAAATCGTTTCAAACCTGTTATCACAGAATTAGAACTATTGAAGAGAAGACGTTTGAAGTCCTGAAAGAGTGTATCTTTATTCTTATCGAGGAATCCGAGTATAGAGTAGTTGACATCACCCGCATAATGTTTGACACGAAAGTCCTTATGATGAGTGAGTGTCTTATCTGAAGGGGACAAACGACGGCTCGTATAGTGCTTATGACCCGACAACTTATTATCCATCGATTCCAATAGCATTTGGTCGGTAACTCTGCCAACATTGAGACAGGCCTCATCGATGATCGCAAGTATTCCCTTATGGTTTTCTTCGACCAGATTGCAAATAACAGCGTTATTAAAGTATTCGATGTGTTGCCATTCAATTCCTTCTCTTTGATATTCTTCCTGTTCCTGTTTGAGAACCAGTTCTATGAATAGTTGTTGAAGTTTTTCATTGCAGTAATTGATGCAAAACTGTTCGAAACTGTTGTTATCGAATATTTCGAAGCCATAAATATCAAGAACTCCAATGACAGCGCCTTTCTTTCCGAAACTAATACTCCTTCTGTTGGCTTCTCTGTCCACATCTATGGCAGCATTTATTTGTTTAACTATATGTGCGAAAAGTCTATCATAAATAGCTTTGGCGAAGGCATCCCTTCCGAATGATGCTTCATTTTTTGTGTGCTGTTTAGACATGACTTCCCCTCCGGCAGCGATTACTCTATGGCACAAAGTTTTCGTTAATTCTGTCTCATTGACAGACAAAAGTTGTCCGATTAAATGAATTTCTTTCGTTGAAGTATTTGATATTTGAATGATGTCTTCATTGTTAGGATCGTAGTTGAAGTCAATATTTCCCAAATGTAGAATCGATGCGATTATTTTCCAGTAGGTCTCGCTCTGGGGTTCATTGAAGTTAAGAACTTTCATAGCACTGCCCACTGCCTTATAGTCGGTTTTGTCGTTAATTGAATCCACCTATAATTGAGTTATGATTTTCTTCATTTGCAAAATCAATTATAGTAGCAGTAGTACCTTGGGACTACCTCCTTGTTTTAGGTAATGATAATAATTGGAATCTCTCTTAAGTCCGAATTTGGTGAGAGTCTGATCTGTGGCGCCATTCAATAGTTGGTAAAACGAATGGAAATTTCGTTCACCTTTTTGTTGTCCAATAACTCGAGACTTAAGCATTTGAAAAAAGGTCATTCAATAAATTAATTAGTATTTGATAATTAAAATATTGTAAACCATTACTTTTTCGAGCAAATAATTGCTGACGTGACCGCCCAAAGGATCGCCTTTAAAGTCGAAATTAATGTCCATATATTTACCGAAACGACTCGAATTGTCATTTCTGTTAGTCTTCGCGTTTCCAAAGGCTTCCAAAATGCAATTCGATTGAAGCAAAACATTCTTAACTCTAATCAAAAACACATTAAAAAGTAATTTCATGTTATTGAAAAGCAGCTTGAACAACTTGAAACAAATGTATAACAAAAACCACTAACCGTTCAATTTCTTGTTGACCAGTGATGTTAGTGATGGCAGCGATGTATCGCATAATAATCTTGGACGCCTCTGTTTTTCCTGAACCACTTTCACCTGAAATATGATAAAATATTGAAGTGTTTTGTTTTGTATGATTTGATTTGAATGGAATATTACCGGAAATGACAATACAGGTGTCTTTAAACCTTTGTTTCATAGTCTTGTAGGCGGCGTCTGCGATGGCGAATATATGGGGCGGTCTCTCAAAGATCTCCCGACCCTTATAGTCATTAACATAGTCAGAACCATAAATATTGACCGTTCGGTAGGGATTGACTGAAACACACACTTCACCGATATAAGTATATATTCTGCCAGAACCATGCCTAAACGCAATTGTACAAGAATCGTTTGTCATTTCGGTTATTAATAATAACTCATTATTAAAATAAGTGCAGTGAAGTGAATGACCCTTTTGTCATAAATTCAAAGATAATTTTACCGAATTATGTTATTTAAAAAGAAATTCAAACAAAATTTCGTCCAATTTTTTGCCATTCAATTCAAATTCAAAAAAAATTAAATTATTGTCAAAAAAGAGTTTACCCTTAATGATATACTTTTTTCCTTATATAGAATTTATACCTTAGATTGATAAGAGCAATTTCTTACAAATTGAGAAACGATTTTCAGTGAGACGAATAAAATGATATTTCTTTGAAATTTGCAAAGAACAATTTAAATAAATGCTTGTCTATTTATATTTGAGAGACAATATCTCATAAATAAATACAAATATAATGAGAATACGTTAATATATATTTGTTCTGAATTTTGTGTAAAGTGAATAATTGAAGACAATTGAGAACAAAGTGTCATAAGTTTTGTGATTTGTGTTCACTATTGCCTTAATTTTATCATTTGTTCGACAAATTCAATACAACTCTCGTTTATGTCTTTCGAAACGCTTTAACGCTTCGATTGTTTTTCTCATTCATTTATATTTAATAAACTAATAATCAATTTAATACTCAATTCATTAATTTATCGCTATTTTACTACAAAACTACAGAGACTTTAACTTTAATACTCGTTTGCCTCTTTGCTAATCATGTAATCTTGTCCATTATTAAACTAAATTCAATTATATATGAATGTTCACAAAACATGGCTAAAACAAACCTATTAATGTTCATTTAGCACAAATTCCAGTTTCAAGGTGCTAAAAAACTGCAAGTTTCATCTAATGTTGCATAGGACCAGACCATTTCAGTACAGATAGCTCAAATAGAGCAAGCACCTCGCATTCTGCACAGGTAGCTCAATTTTAACCCCGGTTTAAAATTTCATTGTTGAGAAAATAAACGATCCTCAATAAAAATAAAGAACTCCGTTAATAAACAAAAAAGGTACCTGGCCTCGTTTTCTGCGAAACTACAATTAAAAATGAGGAAAGTTCAAGTAATGTGATTTCATTTGTTTGAATCTAAGAAGAATCCTGTTCCATCACTTAAATTTGACATTTTTCTTTTAATTTAAACAAAATTAAACGAAATAATATACAATTAAATAATAAAATAAAATTGAAATATTTTTGCAGAATGTACCCATGGTAGTTCTTATTATTTATTAAATAGATTTAACTTTAATATGTGGGCTTCAAATGTCCTCAAATACATTTAACTAATGAAGTGATTATAGCATATTTCGAACTAAATTAGGTTATCTATTTCCATATGTTGGTTTGCCATGATACATTAAAGACTAGGTGATTAATATGTGTCATAAAAATTTTGTTTCTCTAATTGACAATTTATTACTCAAGTCTATAATTTTGAAATAACTTTATAATTTTATTTTGCAGCATGTTACTATTAGAATATAGAGCTTTTTATTATAAATTGAAACTTTCAAATAATATTCTAAGAACACGAAGTAATTCAAAACGGGTGTTCAAAATATCGAATCCTTAGAAAACTGTAAAAATGAACTAGTTAAAAATTATTTTATTCCATTATAGTTTTCCCGTGTATATTTTGAACAAGACGAATTATTTTAATTAAAGATAATTAAAACTATGTGATTAAAATTGAAAAATTAATTATTTTCATCATTTTATTCTTATATTTTTAAAAATATTTATATAATAATTCATCTTGATCAATATATATTTGGAGAAGCTATAATGCAATAAAATAATTTTTAACTAGTTCATTTTTATCATATTTTGACACTTTTTTAAGGATTCGATATTTTGATTGGATTCGATTCAAAACAAAAGAGACGATTATTTTATTTTACTAAAGAAATCTGTAATAAGTTTCTCACAATTAAAATAACCTTCAATTCTATAAATCACTTCATAAAAACTTTCATTAAATTAATTAAAGAGATATAAATAAAAATATGTTTTAAGGAATTTTTATGTTTTGTATAAGGTTGAACAATAAAACAAAGTTATATAATCGTGGTATTATTCAATATAATTCATAGAATAAAACAATGCAATTTTGAAAAAAACAAGATGACTGACAAAATGGCCTAAAATAGGAATATACTTAGATTTAAATTTGTAATACTGTATTACTAATACATGTTTTATGAAATATTTTATTAAAATTAATGAAATATTAAAACAATGAAATTATAATGCATTTTAGTAAGAATAAGACATTCTGGCTACCTTATTAGAAAATGGCATAGAATTTACCATAGTTATAATGTTCCCTATCATTTTAGTGCCATTTAGTTATAATCAACTTAGTGTATACATTATTATATAGCCATTTTTTGAAAAGTCTGTTTTTTGCCAACCTTATATTTGAGTCATATGTTTTACGAACTAATTATAAATGTTTTATAAAATAATTGCAATCATTTCTATTTGCAAAAACTAGCTATAAAATTAAGATAGTTTCATTCTCTCTACGTTTACATGATTCACACCTGTAAAAGATACAAGATTCAAGTTTACTGATTTAAGATTTGTATTCATTTTAAGAAATAGAATCATCATTGATTTTTCAGGTCTGAAAGGTAATTAACCCTCGCCATTTGCTGATTAGTCATAAAATAATTAAATATGTTATTCCAAAGATATGCTATAAATTAAATGTTTTACAATGAAGTTTTCAAATTGATGCACCATGATCATTCAAAGAGTAAAAGCAATTGACACAAATAAATGGATTGTCATTGTTAGACATCAGTAAATATCATGGGTTCAGTTCTGACATTTTATTCCCACTTTTATTGGAATAATTTCAAGTTATCTCAAAGATTAAAATTGGGAATTAAGTGAATTTAAGCTCACATTCAATAATATGTTGTCATAACTAAATCTAATCTCATATAAGAATTGCATTTCTTTTATAGCACTTTATTTTTCGAGTGAATTTTGCCGTTTTATTCCATATAATTCACTATAACCAAGAACCACATAATAGTTTTATCGAAAATTATATTTATTTTTGTTACAATAAAAAATATTTTAGATTTTCTAATAATATAAAAACAGGAAATCGTTTGTCAGAAAAGAATTGTTTTTAAATAATTGTAATAAAATTGGCTGAAAATGATTGTCACATAGAAAAGAAAAACTGCATACAATTTATTAGATATCTAATTCTAAATGTGAAACATTAGCCATCATTTTGAGTACAATTATTAAGAATTAAACATAAAAACCACAAAATTCTATCGAAACATATTAGGAGTTGTGACTCATTCTGGAGACGACTTATGTCTCAAAAACAAATGATACAAATTCTTGACTCAATGGCAATGAAATCATAGCTTTTATTAGAAACGAAGCAAATATTAGTGAACGCCTACACTATTCTGTCATAAAACCATTTATTCCATTAATTTTCTTGACTTAAAATTGTAAATTAAAATCAAACCCCAATAAGTTTTGGTTATTATTGATTAATCATGTAGCAGATAGTTGAGCTAAGTTAGTTGAAATTGATAAACAGGTTAATGTTCGAGTAAAACTAAAGTCACAACTCAAATAGATTTACATTTATGGAAGAAATCTAATAATTTAATGAAAAATAATTCTGGAATAAAGTTTATCATTGTTTTCAACCTCGAAGTTAATTATTTTAACAATTAATGAAAAGATGAAAATATAGAATCAATTATAAACTTAACAATACTTTACAATACAATGAGTGAAAACATTAAAAAATAATTCAGACCTTATTCTCAGATTCTCAACAAAGGATTGCATTGAGAGGTCGTCGAGAAGGACGGCATCTCCGACACCAACTTCTGAAAGTCTGTGAGCCATTCAACAATAAGGCGTTCAAAACTTAAATCTCAGTTCAGTGGAGTTGAGTAAAGTTATCCCAATTGATGTCTCAATCGGCAAAACTAATAAATAAAACACTTGAGAATAACGACACTTCTCTATGGCATCAAAGTATTAAAAACATTTTTTGAAACTTCAAACAACGAATATCTTCTCTGTTAAGGCAACGGATATTTGGAAAAATCGAGTGGAAGGCAGATGTTGTCAGCACTGGTTGTTATAGCACTTTGTCATAACTGCGATAGTGGTATGCCTTCACTCATTCCAATTCAAACCATAACTCTTGTGATAAGTAAAACTCATTGCATAACTGAGAGCACAGAATAGTACAGAATGGGAGTTAACTATACTTTCATTAGTTTAAGAGCTTAAGCACTCGTTTGACTTCTATTCAACAGAACTCGTTTTGAATAAAAAAAATTCAATTTTCGAACAAATTTTATTCTTAAAACTCAAGACTTTAAATAAATGTTATGTCAATCGTTTGATAACTTAAACTATAATCGATTCGATAATAATCTCAAAACAAACTGAAGTCACTTATTGTGAAAAATATGACTCATTCTAAACATTTTTAGAGAATTTTGTTTTAAAATTCCGAAAATGATCCGAAATGACATTAATTTCCCATTTTTGTCATTAAGTGGTTATCAACTCATAAATTATTTTTGTTTGTTTGCGATCTTAAAATTTAGAATAAAGGATATGATTGTGTTTATGCTTTAATGCAATTTTTCTAAATTCTAAACTTTTGCATGATCAAATACAAAATGATTAACTTGTAATATGGTTTTGATTATTTCTTTAAAATAGAAGGAATTATAAAAAATTTTAATAAAGTTTCAAAGATTTTAAAAATGTATTATAAAGACCGATTTGTGTAGAACTATGTTTATATCCTAGGACACTTTCATTTTGCAGAATATTGAAAGGCTATTCACACAACAAGTAAATGTTGGTATCAACGAAGGCCTTTTAAAAACTAAGTTAAACCAATTAATTAAATTATTAAAATAAATTGGAATTCAAGTGAAAAGTGACCGAAATCTGTTTCTTCGGGCATTAGTTCAAAATGAGAGTTAAGCCTGAATTGAACTCAAAGGAACAGCACATTAAACACTCCTTCCAATTGGATTTCTATTGGGACTCAATCGATGACTCAAATAATTAACAATCAGATTATATTTGATTATATTCGCAAATATATGTTTTCTTCGTTGAAATGTTCGCACAAATAACAAAAACTTATATTTATTGCCAAAAATCAAATTAAAATATATATTAAAATTTTGAAATAATTATAAGTGATTTCACTTATAATTCAATTTTCTCTTTTGATTTTTAAGGCCAAACATTCGAAAGCCCTTCCAGTGGATGACCTACTCTTCGGCGACATATTTGCGGACGACTTTTGTTTTTCCGAAAAATATCCAATCATTTGATCGCATATTTCACGAATGGTTCTGAAATTTTCGATTGTTTTCTTGCAAGAATCCAATTTTTCAAAATCAGACTCTAGTACATTCTTATTGTCAGTCATATCCATTGGAGAGCAACGGTTTGGGGTAGCATTTGATGAGCTCCTCATTGGAGTGTGAGTTCTGTTTACTACACGAAGAGTATCACAGGTTTGGGTCGCGGAACAAATGGAACGCTTTTCATTTGGCCTTTTTTGTCGTTCCGCTGACCTCTTCTTTCTATCCTCTGATTCTTTCTATTTTAAAGATTTAGCTCAGATTTGACAATAAATGGTTGAAGAAAATACCTGAGCCGTAAAATTCCTCTGATGTCTGAGACCTCTGATATGTTGAACTGTATTATTAACAGTCATTTCATAACATTTACATAAATCACAAGCAAAGTAATTTAGCTTGGTCTCTTTTATATAATTCAAACCTATAATAGATTTATAATTAAAATTTTGGCTAAATTTGATTCAATTCAGACCAACGACCGCTTCTTTTGATTGTTTCAAAAGTCGATGCAATTGATTGTAATCATGGGTTTGATTGGATCGTTGGCTGACCTCCAGATTCTGGTTATGAAAAAATTTAAAGATTCAATTCATTCAAAGTATTAATAATTTAGTCACAGCTTTATGTCGTCTTCCACTCAAGTGGTTGGAGTAGTCTAATGAGTTGTGACACTGTGTCTGACACTTCTCACAAAACAAATCTTTGGAAAAATCCGCAGAATTGCGTCCATTAGTATCAGTCAAACGAAAGTCTTTGATCAGAGAATTGGGTGATTCGAAGGGATCTCTCATTCGGAGTCTTTTTTGATTTGTCGTCTGTTCGATGCAATCATTCAATCGTTTGACACTCAATTGTCTCGAATCGAGGAGTGGTTCGGAATCAGAATAAGGTCTCACACTCCGTGTGAATGAGTAGCCATCGGATTGAACGACAATATTAAGATTGTCTGAAACTTATCAAGCCCAAAATTACAATCTCAACACAAGATGTGTCACAAAATCTATACCTTTCTCAGCATTAGAGTGATGTGAAGGGCCGGGAGGGCGACAATTGTTGATTTTGTGGCGATTCGATCGCCAATAAGTGGAAGAATACCAGTGATTACTATCAGGGGTACGGACTCTTCTCAACGGATAACTATTGTTTGAATTCATTGCTATTATCGAAGACTAAAATAATAATAATTTTTGAGAGAAATGAAGAGACAGTTGAGACAAATGTTGCAAATTTTCTACAGTTTTCTCTCAATTCTTGAGATAATGAAATGAATGCGCGCTTCAAATAAATCAGATTTAATGACTTTAATGATTAAATTTTCGCAAATTATAGGTTTTCTATATTTATAATAAAATGGATTTGAATACTAGTTTTTTAAAGAGAGGACTCGAATATTACGAAGAAAAAGAACAGTTGAAAGACGATATATTTGTGGTCAAATACAAACCAACAGAAGATCGCTTTGCTTTACGAAAGACTAATCTCAAAGATTATCGCGATTTAGATATTTTTGAATTTGAAAGTAATTTAACGAATCGATTAAAACACAAGAATTTATTGCCATTTGTGACGAGTTTTGTATCGGAAACTTATTTGTGGACAATAATGCCTTTCGCAGAATTCCAGTCATTGGCCGACTTGTCAGCACCTTTTGGTTTGTCTGAAGAGGCGATAGCTCTGGCAATGAAAGACGTGTTGGAAGGGGTTCAATATTTGCATAACAACTGTATTATTCATCACTCTATCCGTTCCTCACATATTCTTCTGTTTGGATCTCCAGAAACTGAATTTCGTTGTATTCTTTCGGGACTCAAATATTCGATAAATATGATAAGAAATGGACAGATAGTGACTCCGGTCTTCGACTTCCCCATTAAAACAGAAGACAACTATAATTGGTTGGCCCCCGAAGTTCTCGAACAAAATCTTTTAGGTTATGACATAAAAGCAGATATTTATAGCATTGGAATCACTTGTTGTGAACTAAGCAACGGTTCGATACCCTTTAGTGGATTAGAACCGGCGGATGTGTTGCTCAACAAACTGAATGGAGAAATACCTGAACCGCTCGACTCTAAATCTAAAGACTTGAAACAATTCATTAAATATGAAAAAGAATCGGTCGAACAGCTCAGCGACGAAATGAAACTCAAATATGAAATATATTTGAGTAAAAACTTCACTAAAATGTTCAAAAAGTTTACAATTGAGTCCTGTCTTCATTCAGAACCAGAGAAGAGACTCAATGCCCGACAATTACTGAATCACCCGTTCATTAGAAAATATGAGAATTTCGACAAAAATAAAGTTTTAATGGAATCCATTTCTATAAATAGATTACCCGAAAGAGTCAAAACATTTATTTAGGTTTTGATTGAATGATCAAAATTTCCAAACAATTAATCTATTAATAAATAAACTGAAAGTATGTGAAATTACTGTACATATAAAATGATAAAATTCTAATCAGTGACATTTTAGAAATTATTAAAAATTAGTTTCTTCTTCGTCTAACTCTTGATATTCTCCAAGAATTCGGTTCTTCATATTTGTTGTAAAGGGGTTCCAAACGGAGCTGTTTCTTATGTTTACTGAGTTTGGAGGGATCGGCAAATTTGAAGAAAGTTGGAGCGAACTCTACTAACCATTTGGGGTCGATTGTGGTCACTTCTCGCATATACTCCTTAGTTGTGAGCACAAGTTCGTGATATACGACCCATTCTGGTTGTCTATTAAACAGAGAACTCGACGGATGTATGTAAACCACTTGAGAGTCAACGAGTGTCCGATAGCCCTCCTGTGGGTCTTTTTTGGCCGCATTCCTGAAAAAGCCGCTGCAAATAGCTTTTTGAACGCGTGCAGTGTTTTTAGCACACGACACCACATCTAATTTATGCCTGTCCATAATTCCGAGCAATTGCTTCCTGACGTCCTGTGCTCTCTTCAAAGTTCTTATTTGAACGAAGTTCTCATAACACCAGGGATTTGAAAATTTATTATTTTTCCACGAGTTATACACTGCGAGAAGAGTGAGGTGATCCCCTTCTAGCTGGTTAAACTTAGCTTTCTTCTGGTCGGCCACCGCCTGTTTGTCTTTTGGCCGATAAAACACATTTTGGACGGAAAGCATTGAAACAATGGTCAGTATTTCGTCACTACAGCCCAAATTCACTGACATTATTAACATTTTGCAAAGTCTGGGCTCGAGTGGGAACTCAGCCATTCGTCGGCCCAATCGAGTGAGTAATCCCTCGTCATCTAAAGCGCTTAAAGAGTGTAACTGTTCCAAAGCCATGATTAATGTTTCAGTTGGCGGCGCATCCATAAAGTCAAAGGACAACAAGTCGTTGATTCCCATTGCCTTCAATTGGAGAACAGTTTCGGCCAAATTAGTTCTCTGTATTTCTGGAACGGGAGTCGTAAGCATTTCATCTCTATAGGCTCGCTCTGTATATAAACGATAAGTCTTTCCAGGACCGGTACGACCAGCACGACCGGCCCGTTGTTTAGCCTGTGCTTGAGATATAGGGGTCACTATTAGAGAATCCATTCCTGTCTTTGAATTGTAAACATTTTGTTTGACAAATCCCGGGTCCACCACATAATAGATGCCATCGATTGTCAAGGAAGTTTCAGCGATATTGGTTGCGATTACCACTTTGCGAGAACCGGGAGGGGTTGGCTCGAAAATACGGGTTTGCATTTCGCTGGGAAGTGCGGAATATACGGGAAGAATAATCAATTCGGGGACTTCGGGGCCAAGAGATTTCATTCGTTCATAAAGTATCTCACAGGCGGTGTCGATCTCCTCCTGACCCGTCAAGAATAAGAGAATATCTCCGGGCGGTTCTGTCAAATGGATTTGCATAACAGTTATGAGTGAAGCGTCCAAATAATCCGTTTCCGGTTCTTTTGTGTAAAGAATTTCTACCGGAAATGTTCGGCCGGGAATCGTGAATATGGGCGCCTCGAAGAAGTACTGAGAAAACTTGACCGCATCCAAAGTGGCAGAAGTGACAATCAGTTTCATATCGGGTCTCTTTTTGACCGTATTCTTTAGAAGACCAAAGAGTACGTCAGTACTTATAGTGCGTTCATGCGCTTCGTCTAACATAATGACCGAGTACTGCTTCATATCGGGATCTATTAAACACTCCCTCAAAAGCATACCATCAGTCATGTATTTGATGACAGTCTCAGGACTTGTGCAGTCCTCAAAACGAATAGTATAACCGACTTCTTGTCCGAGACGACAACCAAATTCTTCAGCGACTCGTTTGGCGACTGACATGGCGGCAACTCTTCTGGGTTGAGTGCATCCAATCTTTCCGCGAGCGGTATAACCCGCTTCGGCTAAATATTGTGTGATTTGAGTGGTCTTTCCCGAACCCGTCTCTCCGATAACAATAAGCATTTGGTTATCGAATACGGCTCTAACCAATTGGTCTTTGAACGTATAGATGGGAAGACTCATCCTTTGCTCGATTAGAGTCATTTGTGTCTTCTTTCCGTACGAAGCTTTTGATCCTCCAGTGATATGTTTTTTCCATTCGGGAACATCTGTAGTACTGGCGCCGACTCCTCTCATATTGGCGGCGAGGGGTCGCGTTTCAGTATCCGGCATTGGATCGATCCAATTCTTGTTAAGATTGGAGGGGACGCCATCCATTTCTGCTTCTCTTTGTTGTTGTTTGAGTTCTCTTCTCTCCTTAGAGAGGGCCGACTGCATCATAGCCGACTGAGCCAAAGAGCCATCCGGATTCTTTACAATTCTAACTGGACTTAAGTCCATTAAGTTAGCCCTTCCGTGACCCTTGAGAAATGCGGGATCGTCTTCAACCAATTCAATTTCAATGTCCTCGTCGTCGTCATCCTCGTCTTTTGGCAGAAGACCACTGACTTCATCAAACTCTGGCAGTTGAGACCTGTCCAACACATTTGCGGCCATCATTTGTTTGAGTTCCCACTTTTCAGGTGAAGAAATTCTTTGAATAATACGGCGCCGACTTTCAACGTCTTCGTCGTCCGGTTTTTGCATTCCGGCCAACGGTAAAGTCAGGGGACGGTCGGGATTTCGAGCGCCTAAAGTATCGTCACTGTTTGCATCTCTTCTATCCCGCGAAGGATTCAAGTCTTCGCCGGTTTCCTGATCCACATCTTTGATGGAGAGACTAGTCTTCTGTCCTGAAAACGAGAGTACTTTCACTTTTACATGTTGTCCTCTTTGAACGACTTCAGTGACATTATTGACCCGTCCCTCTCTTCTCAATTGCGAAATATGAACTAAACCTTCCCATCTCTTTCTGAGGCCTTCCATTTGTACGAAACATCCGAATTGCATGATATTCGTTACTTTTCCCTCATAAATGTGACCCACAACTGGTTCTGCGGGTAATTTCTGCCATTCCTTCTCTTTGTCGTCTTTTCTTTTCTTACTATTCCTCTCATGACTTCTACTTCTGTCACGTCTTCCATTTCTACCTCTTGAGTCACTTCTATCCCTTCTTTGATTGCGATTTGTTTTGTGACTTCTGTCAGTACTTCTGTCACGACTTCTTCTACTCCTTGAGCTCTTATATCGATCACTACTTCTTTTTCGAAAACTCTGTTCCTCTTTTGTGTCTCTTTTGTTATCTCTAGTCTTCTCAGATGTGTTTATATTGAAATTAGAGGCACTTTTAGGTGCCATCGATTCCAAGAGTGTCATCGCATCGATGGCTACTTTTTGGTCGGTATTTATCTGTTGTATAGTCGGGTCGTTTAAACCTTGGCTCTGTTTGTTGTCTCCATATTCCAACATAAGTCCCACATTTGGATCATTTGGAATCGCGAGGAATGGATACAACACTTTCTTCATCTGAATGTCATTTTTATCATTAGATTTGAGGTCATTTTCTTTTTCATTGTCTTTCATCTGATTATTTTTTGGTCTCATGTGTTGAATGATTCGCAACAGATTTGCAATAAAAGAGTCATTAAATTGGGCGCCATTTTGGAAAAGAACTTCTTTGAATGAATCGAAAGTATTGTTGGTTTCCGACAATTTGATTATGAATTCTGCCATATCTTTGTCATTGAATCCCAAGTGATTCTCCAATTCTGTGCAAATCTTGGAGACGAGAGACAGTTCTTGAAGTTTAGTTAATTCGTCCATTTCTTAGCTTTTTGTTAGCTTTGGATTCATTTAATTGTTTCAAACATTTCACTCGAATATCATTTGAGACGAAAACACAACAAATGACTTAAAAGTTCATCAAAAACGTCAACAAATCATTTAAATTCATTGTTTAATTTCATCTCAATTGTGAAGAAGTGCTTAAATTTCTGCTCAATTTTTCATTTAAACCATTAATTATATGAATTAACGTAAGATTTAACTGATTTTTATCACAAATTTATGATTTTTATAATTTGGTTTAAAATTAGGAAATAATAATCGACTCAATTAATAGACGTATAGATTGTATTATTGTAAACATTTCGCCATAACTGTCGTGTATTTCATTTGATCTTCATTTCAATTGCAGACCATTTGGCGACCAATCAGTCAAAGAATATAGATATATATAACCATAACCATAACTATGTCCAATCTGATCCAAAACAAAGCAAAAGTATTTGCCGCAGAAGAAGAGGAGGAAGAGTTAGTAGACCCCCAGGTAGTTCTGCGCGAAGAGTGTAGTGGCAAACACTGTGAGGCATACGAAGAACGACTCAAACAATGCAACGATAGAGTGAACAGTCGTTCCCAAACGGCGGAGACCTGTATGGAAGAACTCATTGATTTCATGCATTGTGTCGATCACTGCGTGTCTCAGACGCTCTTCAATAAACTCAAATGAAGTGATTCTCAAATCAAAGATAATTTAGTTTTAATTCCGATTTAATGTTAATTTTTCGAATATTTGAAGGCTTTTAGAATAAAATTAAATTGTAGTCCACTTTAATGATTAAATTCATTGAATTTGTAGTCAATTATAATTATAATTAAAACCATTTTGTTTCCAACAATTGAATACAAATTTATTGAATTAAATCGATGACAGTATTTGCCGAATGTGACCA
>JAQGCS010000621.1:0-19994 GCA_034702105.1 Fuscozetes fuscipes
GCGGGGTCGCTATAAAACTATATACTACATTCCATAGATGTAGTGAAAAAATCATTTGATCAAAAGGGACCTGTATGATATACTTATGAATCTTATGACCAGTTATGTGTTATACTATTTTAGGACCACTGAAAAGGCGGAAGACTATCTGTAATATGAATAATAATATCGATCCTTCAAATAGTTTTATTTTATTTATTTTGCACTAAATTTCTTATTCTTTAAGTAATAATTCATTAATTCGGTGGTTCTGAACACAAGTGTCCATTAAATTACTGACTGGTCTCTAATGAAATACAATTTTCAATAGTCTTTTTTCCAAGCTAATTAGACTTAGAGTGCTTTAATTAAAATAACGGCATAAATCCACTGAATTATCAAAGATGGTGACAAAATGTCTAAGTTCCTCCAAAAAATGGCAGCCAAGCGGGTCATTTAATCCGATCCTGGAGAGTATTTTGCCAAATTTTTGACTCTAGGCGGAGTATTCAGTAAATACTCCCGTTGACCCTCTCTGATTTTGCCCCTTCAGGGACTAACCAAATCAACATGTTATTTATTGATTGTCGTTCAGTGTGATCATCTTAGCGAATAACCTTCACCCAGGCACATTTTCAATTCCTATTCAATGATTAAATACATATGAATGCATGAAATACAAATAAAATGTTAGCCTGGAAAAAGACCAAAAACTATAACTTTATTTGTCCTGAAGACTGATTGTCTCTAATTTATTAGCAATTAAGTCAACGCATACTTAGATTGACATAAAAAAAAGTTTAAGTTATGTAAAAATAGATTCTATCAAAATATCAAAACTGTTTTATTTGACTGCAGTTTTGCAAAGAAATACAAAACACAAAGAAAATGATTAATTTGTGGAAAATAAATGGTTAACAGGAAATGCATTCGAATTATTCAAAGAGATTTCAATATAGAAATAACTATCAAAAGACAAGTTTTATTTTATTTATTTTTCTCCGCTATAGAGAGTCAACAAAACGATTGAATGGATTGGAATCAGTGTTTGCATATCGTGTGCCAAATAAATCATATGAAACATGTAATTCTCCGATCGATTGCAGTTTAAATCACATCTCTCCAGATGGTAGTGTCAGACCAGTCGTCTCACACGCAGAATATGCTCGACTCTGTGCTCATATGAAATCATGAAAATTCTTGTCTCTTATCGCCACTAAATCTTATGACTTATTATTCTTGAAATAAAATGAATTATTCAGTGAATATATGGAATCATTGAAAACAAATTGTGAATAATTTTCTTGTATTTCCTTTGTTTAGATATTTATTGAGAGAAAACTAACCAAACATTTGAGTTGACATACAGTATGTGTTAATCATTCGAAGAACTTTAATATCATTATTGAGAATAAAATTGAGCTAAAATTAATGCATTATTAGTATTATGTTAGTTTTGAGCGATTGGTTGCATTGTTTTGATTAATTGTAAAAGTATTTGATTACAATAGCGATTGGTTTTCAACAGGATATCAAAACACTATTTCTTCATTTGGCTGCAGATAAGGGACTAAACGCTGAGATAAAAGTTGTTATAAAGTTTAGGATAACATTTCTCCTACGATGTGGTGCCGCTGTTCATACCAGAGCTGTTCATTGCTTGTGTTGTTCAGTGCTGTTCATATGAACTGCTCGATTGATCTCTTGCTTTAGCTCTATTATTGCCGCACACAAACAGTGGCGTCGCCGCTACCGATGCTCTCTATTGTATAAACTAATCCAAAAGCATATATTTGTGTTAAACAAAACTCAAATTAATTCAATTGATTTGTTAGAACAAAAAGTGCAAAATGTGAGGAATGGCCAAAAAATAGAAGCGATAAGAGTTAGACAATTATTAGCGAGCATTAAGTGATTGGCGTCAATCAGTTTTCAAACTTAATTGTATTCAATACGCGTCTGCAATGCATTCAGAGTTGAGTGCATTTTAAGGGGTGGAGCGTTGCTATGGCCTCACCGGCTATGAAGAACTAAAACGTATTGAGCCTCACATATAGTGGATCGGAGTGTAAGCAATCTTTTCACAGGCAATCCAGTGCTTCGCCTGCGAGACAACACTCGCATACTCTCTGACAATACATTAGGATTTGTGCGCTGTTTGTGCTGTTGAGGTATAAGAGCGGTAGTAAATACCAAAAAGTGAATGAATATATTTGCAGTTTATCTCCAATGCATGGCTTCTGCCATAGACTGGTCTCTACCATAGACTTGACTCTACTGGCAATGGAACAGCTGTTGTGCGCAAATGCTATGCAAATTGTTTACCAAACTTAAAAAACTTGAAAATTATCGTTTCGACTGTGAGCTCATATCAATAACACAAGTTGTACTTGGTCAATTGTCAACTCACTAAAACTTGATTAACGAGACAAATGTGTAGACTCTCAACAAATAATGTGCGGAATATAATAACTGATTATTTCTTGAACTCAATGTGTGTCCAAAGCTTACCATTCAATCGATTTGTTGGCAAAAATTATTGTTTTGATTAATTGATGACAAGACTCGACACAACTGTCATATCTATTATTGTGACTAATGTTTGGGACAATTATTCGTGAGGTAAGCCTTTATTTATGGAAAACTAATCACAACTTAATTAACTCGTCTATACTTTTATTACTATTTTGTTACTATTGATAATTACATAACATTTGTGCGAAACTTATATATTGTGTTAATTATAGAGAAAACTAACAAAACTTGTCATTCGCTCTAATAGTGAGCACAAAGTTTTATGAACTGCTTCTCTATTATATTAGTTATTATTAACATTTTGTCAAAAGTTGTGCTCATTTGGTATAGTCTTATGTGTGGTTCGTGTGATTGAGAGACAAAATCAGAAACAAAAAAAAACTAAAATAAAAATAAAAGACAAACAAGTTATAGAACTTTTAGAAGTTATTGAAGTAGTTTTACTTGTCTTTCATTCATTATATTTAGTAATCACACACTAAATACAGTGTAGAGGACTCACTGCACAAGACTCGAATCAGAGCTCAAAACTCACACAAAGTGACGATAAGTTGCCTGAGAATAGCAGAGGAGAGAAAACCTTATTTTTGTTTTGACTTAAAGTTAGGAATTCTTTTACTAAACAACACATAACTCGAGAAAAGATGAGTTGAGTATAACATAAAGCACTAGAAATGTGTGTTCGGTGTATAACATACTGTAGTGTATAACGTATTTGTTAAAGAGGGCACGACTTAGTAAAGAGGCCAAGGTAGATCAGCATATTGACTGCTTTGCTTCCAATACAAGGGACAGGCAGGGCATGTGGGGGACAGGGGCACAATCGGCACTCACACTAAGCATATAATGTGTGATGTGCGAGAAGGGGGCGAAACGCTGACATTCCGTGCCTGACCTCTTCTATGCGGTTAAGTCTGTGCTTTGACGTACTGTCAATGAAGACATGGTATGTATGCTCTGTTTGGTGCGGATCACAATTTTCTCCAAAACCAATATTAAGGCGAATAAACATTTTTCTGTAGAAATTCCTGTTGAAAACGACTCACATTTGTATTCTGGCCGACCATCAAATTTGTCGTAAATTATTTGGTTGGGCTCTGTTAGGGCTAAGTTAGGGCTACATTATATCGCCAGAAGGTGTGTGGGCTGTGGGTGTGCTCTGGGCTTCGTTTAGGCCACATATCGCTATATTAATTACCAGAATATAAGATAAAAGTGAAAAATTAAATGATCACAAAAGCACTTATTTAGTCGACAAATACTTGAGAGAAGGGAACAGAAGGGAACGACTGCTTTCAGTCAATATTGTTTTTTCTTACATATGACTACAATTGTTTCAAATTATTATTATTTGTAGTGTTTGGGCAAATCGTCAGCCAATTGTTTAGTTATCACAATATTTATTGCTGTAATTATGCTGTGCCCACCACACCATTCATACCATGTTTTACTAATTAGATTATTTAGAGAATCACTTTCTCGTTAAGAGCTTTTCACTGATGATATGTATTGAGTCAATAAAAGTTTGTATTCATGACAGCAGAAACTCTTTGATTAATGAAAGACATATTGGGTTTCTTTTGTTAGCATTTAAACCAATGCTTTATTTAAACACATTTTAAACAAAAAAAACGCAAATTCTTTTGCGAACGGAAAGTGTTTTAAAGCATACATTCTGTTGTCTAACACTTGCATTGAAAGCGTTAATAGAAATTCAATAAAACTTGTTGTCGATTGACTTCTCATCTGATTATGAGTTATACGACAAATGAATTACTAAATCAATTCCGCTTTGATTTCAATTTAATTTCGATTTGCAGTCGAAATGTATTTGAACTTCAAATGTGTTTAGTTTTATTTGCAATTGTAATCTTCAACACAACCGGAAAGCATAACTTCCGATCACAAAATGCATATATTGTTGCAAACAAAGTCAGGCCAACTCTCCGATGCTTTTGAAAGTTTACCCCTCACTCAGTCTTTTTATTGAAGTAATTTTGGAGGTCGCCATCCATTCCAATGTTTCTACCTTTGACTGCAGCAGTTCTGGTGAGACATTATTTGCCTGTGCCCTGTGCTCAACAAAACTGTTATGTTGTAACTCAAGGAATTGGTATTAAACTCAGTGTTTTGTGCCCATCCCTTACCGTCGAACTCACACTAGGTATTGAGGAATCCCTTTGAAAAAAGAAGCAAAAAAGAAGATTCTTAGGGCTGTTGGTAATGTTGGCAGAGCTACTCAAGCATTTTGTTGGTTTGCTTTTGCTACCACTGCCACACACACCATACCATAGAATGTATATAAAGGCATATCTCATAGCACTCACACCACTTCTTTCAAATTTGTGTGTTGTGTCGACTTATGCCCCCATTTGTGGCCCCATTCGGTACCTCTTCAATCTTGTGTGTGTCCCAACCGGTCTGACTGTTTTCACGCCGTTCTAACTCCCGGACACATTGTTGGAGGTGAAGCTAAGGAGTCGCCTCTCAACTCCTCAATGCCTCCTCCTCTTCATGACTCTCAATGAACAGGACTGTTGGCAGAGACCTGTGCCACGCGATCAGCCAAACAGAGAATTTCATTTTTCTATTCATATGATGTTATCGACAAATTCTGTGCAAACTATTTTGCATTCATTCTGTGCCATCAATTTGTTAAAAAGTAATGACTCTTTCATTTGTCGATATCTCAGACATGGAGTTGTGTTGAGTCGAAAACCTTTCGATAATTTGAATTCTGAAAACTTATATTATTTTTGTAGGCATTTGACGCCAACTTAGACTTCTATTAGTCATGCAGTTTATGTTTGACTCACTCTTTGGTTTGCTTTGTTTCATATCTATCTTTATGTCGGGGACGGCATCTGCTCTCTCGTTCTCAGAGCGAGTCGCGTGAATCCCACTCATGTACAATATACACAAGTTTGCCAGTTTCGGCTGTGCTGAGCATCCCCTGCAACATGTGAACCCCGAAAATGATGTGAATCACACGACTATCTTTTGTCCTCAAATATATATTTTTGGTAGTGCTCTGCTCTCAGTCCTCTCTATGCTGTCTATGTTCTGAATGCTGTTCTCTCATCCATTATGTGATGGGAGAGCCTCATGACTGTGAGCCCCGAACCCACTCGTCAGCGAATGCAATGCATATAATAGTGTTGAACACATAACAAGTCGGCACCAGTTCTGCAACACTTTGCATGTGACTGAACCTCAACATCATTGGGACACAAAACTCATTTCATTATCTTTATTATTCTGTTTGAGTTGAGCACAGAGTCAGCACAACTGCCTACTAACTACACCTCATATCTGTGCCTCAGACTTATTAATGCCACTCATAGTGGACCCCCGTTTCCACAAGTATTGCAGTATTGCTTTCTCTGCATTATTTTCCAGAATTGAGGATTAACTTTACCCAACATTACTCCTAACAGTAGACAATCCCCGACAGTATATGACATTCAATGTGCGACACAACCAATGATTTGATTCACAAAATTTTCCGACTGATCCCAAACCCCAATAAACTTAATAATTATTAAATAAGTTTATTTCTAAATCAGACCATCTTTTGGTGTTATCTCCCTTTTGATTGCATACAAGGATTTTGTGGAAACAGTGTTTTGGAAAACAACTTGATTTCCATTGGAATCACTTAACGAGAGTTCGATAGAGTTTATTGAAATGAACGCAAAATAAGAACAAAACCTCAACAAAAATAAAACAAATATTTTTCAGATTTGTGTTTGATTTTTATTTTTACTCTAAAGAAATGTTACATCGATTCAAGTTATTGAACTAATACTGGTTTATTAACTTTGAGCCGCACTCAAGCAGACAAACATCTATTTTTATAAAAGATGAAACTTATTTGCGCCAACTATTGGAAACCCCATCTCTTTGTCCCACACATGCCTTTCATGGCTATGACAGTGGTCTACGACATGACTCAATCGCTTACATATTTTCTTTAATTCTAATCGGTTTATGTTTGCTATGATTCCATTAAATCCTATTATTATTATTAAATTTATTACACAAACGCTTCTAATATGTTCTAATATTTGGGAAATTACCAAATCCAAAATGCCAATAATCAAATGAGTTGGATCAATGACTATCAATCTAGGCAACCATTATCATAATCTTCTATGCATTTTCCTGTGTGTCAACATCTTTAAGTTGATTAATTTATCCTCACAGAATTGATTCTGCTCATTTGGTTATTCAACAGATAATTTTGCGTTGAAGGCCGATATATTGCACAATAATCAACCTGTCAAATATTTTCAGTTGTAAATCAGAGATAACCAAGCAACTCGATTTCAGGGGTATTATGTAGGTAATGTGGGTATTTTGCCAAAATTTCCAATAAAACCTTAGAGCAGGGATTTTCAAGGTCTAGGGGGATCTAGGGGGTGATTTTTCAAAACTTCTAGGAGAGGATCTAGGGAGGTGATTTTTTGAATTTGCTGCCAAAAAATTTTCTCGCCTCGCTTCGCTCGGCAAAAAAAACACGAAGGCGGGACCGAGGTAAAATACAAGCCGCCTCGCTTCACTCGGTGCCAGCGAGGGGGGGGGGGTGTACCTGTATGTTAAATTTTCGAAAAATTCTAGGCGGGGGATAATTGCAAAATTTTCGGCTCTAGGGGGATATTCTATCTATCCTATTCTATTCTATTCTATCCTCTTCTTGACCATCCTTGCCTTAGAGGTATAGGGGTAAACCTTAGAGGTAGCGTAAAATGGTGAACCGGAAGTTTGATCGAAAATAGCCATTTCTCTCTAAATGCTGGTTAACTCTAAATCTCGTTTAGATCATTATTTAGCCTTAATTTAGTTTAAATTGTTGGTAATTCTGTTTAAATTAGAGGTTTTCGGCTATTTTTCTTTCAAAAATTGATAAAAATGGGCGTTAATCTTGTAGGCGAGTATACTGCAACTTGACAAATTAAGAGGCTATTTCCAATATTTTCTACTCAGGGGGTATTTTGGCTATACACCTTGGTTATTCCTGCTGTAAAATCAAGTATTCAATAAATCATATTATTTGTAACCAGAGATTTGAATGAGCAAGGGTAAATTAAACTCTAAAGCTGTCTCAATTAACTTTTATGTTTAAGGCAATGAGTTTTATATTGAAATTATAAAAATGAGTGCAAAATGCGTGTTATTTCACACATTCGATCATTTAATACATTTAATACTTTGAATAAATGAATAATTAGTGCGACAATTGTGCTAACTCACTGTTTTTATTCGAATGCCAATTGTTTATTAAATTATAAATAACTATATTTTCTTTGAACTCTACTAAAATAGAACGAGCAACAAGATTGAGAGGATCTGCTGAAACAACTACATTTTATGTAATGATCTTGCATAAGATTTACGTCATACTAGATTTTAATTAAATTTATTCACTCATAAAATTATTAACCTGTTCAAACTTGTTTTAAACTGTTACGATTTTGTAGTCCTATTCATTATTATTTGAATATTGAGTGAATATTTGATGCCTAGAAAATGTCAATTTGTTGAAACATTCAAATAATATGAAAGATTAAAGACTTGATGTGAGACTTGATGTGAGATCTTTAAAATCTTTGGTTACACTTTTTCCATGTTTTTATTGCAAATCAATATTTATTCACATTATGTTTCGATATTATGATTATATAAATATTGAACCAGTTTTTTATGTTCGCAAAGTTTTCGCTCGGATTTCATTCAACAGTTTAGTTCTCAACAATTCAATGATAAACAAATCATCAAAAATGAAAATGTTTTTCATCCAATAAAATGAAATAAAAATTAAAATTCATGGCTATTGTAGTAAACGATTGCATATACTGTGCAACAAATGTATAAATAATTAACTCATATATAGAGAGAGTCAATTGATTTTTTCTTATTTATTGCCTAATATATCCTTCAATTCATTTATGCAATTCTTGAATAAATATTTTTCTCCTTTTCTTTGACTTTGGTTTTGTTTATACACTTTTTAATTAATAAAAAGTGAAAATGAAATTTGCCTTGTCACAGTGGCAATGTCATTTCAAACATTTTCAAAACACATTATTAAATATTTTATTCTCAAAAACTTTTCCTGATATTTGACCGGAAACTTTATTTTTTCTAATGGAATACTTATCGCGTAATTTAATTATATTATATGATAGTTGAGTTTAATTCTATGGCAAACATAAGTTATAACCCAATTTAATTTGGATCACAAACAAAATTAAAAATAATAAAAGAAGGAATTAATACAAGAAATCACAAACCGATTATTGTTTCGAGAAAAATGTACTCAACAATTGATTTTTGTCGTGCATTCAAATGTGTGCCCAAAAAACTATACAAAACTATTCCTCATTCTTTTGTGAGACAATCAAATGTGTAATTTTCTGGAACTTTCAAAATATTACACATTTAAAAGACAATTATTTCCCATGCTGCAAATGGTTTTTCTACTCTTAAAAAATTCATTTTCAAACAAAAATCCTCTACTTGCTTTTTACTGATCAGATGCACACTTTTATTACCATACTTTCGATAATATATAATTGTAGCATTGTTTATCTAGGGGTGACCAAAGGATTCTTGCTTAACTGAAAGAATCCCTTAGTTGACCTCCTTTAATCCAAATCAACCATCTTGACAGTCATTTTTCCCCAATTTTTTCGCCATTCTTATCTAGGCTATATATAATATATAAGCCTAATTAAAACTATAAATTAAGGACAATTTAGTAGATTTTGCGACGATTTTTAGGCTCAATTTGAAAAATTGGTCATTGTCATTTATCCCTGAATTTTAAAAATAGTTTGGGAAATGTGTGGTCTGTATCCCCGTTGGCGACCCATTCAAACATACTTCACTTTATATTAAACTATATTTTACATAATTGTCACTATTTTTCCAGAATTTTATCTGAAAATTGTTGAAACATTTATCTAAAAATCTTTGCGTTTTCGCAGAGGTTTCCGCAGATAAATATCTATTACTACAAAACTACTAATGAGAAAATCGCATTAATTTTTCATAATAAGAATCTCTCTCTCTCTCTCTCTCTCTCTCTCTCTCTCTCTCGAACATGAGTTTAGTTATTTAACGGTTCATATCTATAATCAAAGGTTTTGTTTTGTAAATTGTTATCTGGAAGTCGGAAACAATAACTGAATGATTATTATTATTACAATTTGTCGAATTCTAATCGAAAAATTTTATTGATTTTTAAAATATTCTATAAAAGTGTTGTTTCGATTGGTTTGGACTCAATTTATAGTTGACATAAGATTTTCAAACAAATAGATTTGGAAGTTATGTTTTCGCTAATTTCAGTTCCGTTACATTTTATTCGAGGTATACTTTGGATAACATTTTCGTTGCTATTGAAACAAATTATGAAATATGATTATCAGTGAAATGAATTTTTTTATACCAATTTTAATAATAGGGATTGACTTCAGTTTTCATTTGGGAGATGAGTCGCAAAACTAAACGAATTGTGTATTAACTGAGAAATTATTGTAGAGAATATCAGATCGATTGTTGGCCTTTCGAAGTGACTCCAGAGTCATATAATTACGTGAAATAAGTCTAACTCCAGTCGTACACAACATTATTATCAGTATATCTTCGTTGAGCTTATTGTCGGTTTCATTGTCGTGTTTGCATACATACAGAGCACAGGCAGCGCAGCCATAGTAACACTACACCACTTCGACTAATATTAGTAAAAGAGTTCACAATAAGCCATTACCAAGGGGGTATCGATTTTTAATCAAAAAAAATGCAAATAGATGTGATGCCTAAACTTAGGAAATACTTAAATAAAATTAGTAAATGTGTTCTGACTTTTTCTCAAACAACCATTTCTTTATACATCGAAAGAGGAATTAACAAAAATTGTTTGCATTTAGTAAGTTTTGCTAGTTCTTAAACAAAAATTTCAACGGAAATCATTTGCATCACTCACATAGTTGTTGATTGGGGTTAGATTATGCTGGTCAAAGTTGTGTCTAATGATAAGCTTGGTGACTGCTTATTATGAATAGTTTTTGTCCTTTTAAAGGACCGCAAACTCTATTATTTGATTGTTTGAGTGGAGAATTGCATTAATATATAAATTGTTGATCCATTGTATGTGTTTTGTGTGTGTGGTTAATGTGCGAGTCTTGGTCTTCAAATTGGTTAAAATTGTTTATTTCAGTGATTGACTGAATTGATTGTTAACTAAGAGGCGATATGAGGCACTCGTAAGCGAGGTCTCACTTTCGCTCTTTGTTTGACTGTCATATAATTTGTTAACAAGAGTTGTGATAATATTATGCAAATGTGATTATTGTGGGACCGATTGCGCACAACTAGCGCTGAGTTAACCCTCAAAGTTAACAAAATAAAGTCAAGTAATGATTTACTACTTCTATATGTATTCAAAGTTTTCCATATGAATAAAATTGTTATCAATAGGAGAGAAAATGTCAAACAGACTCAAAACAGATACCATTATATGTTTATGTGTAAGTGAATGTACGAATGTCTCAACAGACCTACCATTCCATTCCGCAATCGCACAACTGCCACAAAAAATATCTAATATTATTCCACTTTATATATATTTATATATATCTATGAAGCATACAGTGTGTAGTGTAGTATATGCTTGTGCTGAAAGTCTGGTATGCGAGTGGTGTGTGAGTTAGGTAACAATAAGCAACTCAAAATATCCTAATGGAAAGAGCATCGACGACCGCGCCTCTCTCTCTCTCTCTCTCTCTCTCTCTGTCTCTCTCCCTCCCTCCCTCCCTCTCTCTCTCTCTCCACTACTTTATGCTGTGCTATATGTATGTTTAGTGGCTGTGTTTAATGTGAACTAAGTTTGCAAGCTATGTTATTGATCTTTTTAGCTTTTCCGCATTGCATGCAATTGAAGCGCTCACAAAGTCTGTCCAAAACTCTTCTTTTTTGTCTTGTCTTTCACTGCAATCTATGTATTAGTGTCTGAAAGCAATGAGAAAAACTATTTTCGACATTAGATTGTATGTGACTTTAGTCTGTTGTCGAGTGCAGTGCAGTGCAGGCGCACACAAATACATACAATCCATATGAATCCAGTGATGGCCAACTAATTTTCCTCGCTTTTATATACAAACCAAATGGTAAAAGTTGAGCAAACACTGAGCACATATTAAAAAGGTTCTACTGTATTGGTTGTGAGCCTGCATTACTCTAATAAGTTGTCATTTGTTTCAGAGTCCATTCGCAGACTAAACTCATTGGAGTTTAGCTCATCATAGCTTAATAATTGCCAAACAGAGAACGCATTGATTACTAACAAATAAAACAATTGAATCACATTTGAGTCTGTTTTGCACAAACTGGTCAACAATCATGAATGCACACAAACTTCTCTTACTCTTGCCATGCACTTCCCCTCCAATTCAATTTCTGTGTACATAACACCAGTTTTCAAGTATAGTCAATTGACTTAATAATCGAATTGTTTTTAAATAAGAGATCAATTCTGAATTAAATTGCTCTTGTTTAACCAAATATATTCTGCATTTAAACAGTTGAACATGTTCATTAGAGCATGACCAGGATCTCTCTGGCCATTGTTCGCGATAATGAGAAGCGATTGTATCCATCGTAGGCATTACTGGCAACTGTATTCAGTGCTCAACTGTACGCCACTGTGTTTTATGAGAGCAGCCATACATCCAATGTATTGTCAATAGATGTGTTCACTGCATCCTAGACTTAATAGCAATCAGACACTACTCGAGTACTACACGTATTGAAAACATTTTTATTCAACCAAATATCGACCGTATTCAGGGAGGGAAGGGGCAGCACATCAATTGAGTCCATTAACAGTTATGGAGCGCTGTAAAGAGTGTGTGATATTTGAATGCATGTTTGGCGCATCATATGTTTAGTGTCCAATTAGTTGTGCTCTTCCTTTCTTTCAATTGTTTTGCTAACATTTTTAAATGTTTAGAAAGCGTTCAGATATTATGTATTCATTAGTCTAAGTAATTGTGATAGATATTATTGTGACAATTGATTCGCTCCTCTATTCGAACAAATGAATGGGTGATAAGGGGCGCACTCTTTGTCGACCCTCTATTATTCTTATTATTGCTTATTATTTATTTATTGCTATTCTTATATTTGTTTTAATATTTATATAACAAAAGTATTGACGTATTTATGCGACTGAGGGCTGGCATTGAGGACAAGAATTAATTGTATAAAAGAGAATAATTGTAGGAATTATTAAAAACTTGATTTATATTTGAGAGAAGCCTAATCTCGTTGAAGATATAATTAATGTTTTATTGAACCATAAGATATTTGAATAGAGTATTAACTGGTTGTGCGGTTTATTAGTCGCTGAGAACCAGTCCTTAAGTGAAATTATTGTTGGATTCGGTGAGAGTGTAATGTAATAGCAATCATTGCGAAGGCATCCGGAGTTCACTTCGAGTTTGACTTCCACTCTAAGAGGGGTAGAGATCAGAGACACTGCAGAGGATATCTTTGCAGTGAGAGTGGCAAAGGTGAACGTGAATGAGTGGATGGTTCCCACCTTCACGGCTGTCGACCGTTGCCATACTCGACATCCAGAGTGCAAACGTTGCACCGATCTTACCATCCCTTACGTACTCATACCTGTTAAATAAGAGAATATGAGCTGATGTTAGCTCCTAATAGAGTAAAAGAGCCAACAGTTCATTGACGCACAAATCCGGTTCTGTGCCATTCCATCGACATCTTTGCACAAAAAACATATTAAACACAAACTTCAAATTTGTTCGCTTATACCTAAACCATTGTATTTAAGCCAATATTCATATGAAAATAGGAAAGGAAACACTTCCGTCCAAATGATAAATTCAGGCCATACTCTAAGTACAGTATAGTTCAGCCAATAAGTAAAAAATGTAAATTTTTTATTCCAGTCTATTCTTGTGCCACAATTTTCTCTACATCTGTATTAAAAGAGCTCTAATTAAGGAAACCTGGCTTATGGTTGGCGTTATTTTAGGATTGTCTGAGCTTTTGAGCACTTATTCGCTATGAATTCGAAACATCAGAATTGAGGACAAAATGAACTATTATTGAAAACAACTGATAAGCAATACCTATCATATGGTGTGCTTACAATTAATATCTGTTCAACGACTCTATAGAAAACAGTTTAATAGTTTTTTAAGCTATTGAGCACTGGTATAAGCACTGGTATACGCTTCACTGTTTCCCTATTGGGTGACCGAACTTCAAACCACAATATATTTCTTTGCCTTCAAAACTGGATGTACTAAACGCTCAGATCATTAATAGTGTATAACTTTTTGAACGATTTCTAGCAAATTAAGTGTACAGTCGATGGAAATTAGGCTCAATTTTGAATTAAGTAGTGTTTGTTTCGTTCAACAAACTCATGCCATTAGGAAATGTCAATTATTTGTTAACTGACTCTCATCTCTCACACAAATCATTTTATCTGACGTTTTCTCATTTTTGCCAAATTTATTTCATTTTTCGAATATATCACTCAATAATTGAATTTATTGTTTGATTATTATTTAAAATCTAAGTTCTATGCAAAACACTGAACAGATTGAGGCTTCTCTTCTCTTATTAACTTTTTTTCTTTTGCTTCTCTAACAAAATATAAGTTAACAGATTAGAGCTCGAGTCAGTTCATATCGATTGTGTAGTAAATATTGATTGAAAATACATGCCCTCAGACTAAAGTTGAAACTCTTTGCGAACAGTCACTCATTGGTTGAGGCGATCATTGAGTTTATCTTTTCTACGAAAATAGTTTGTTCTTTACGTAAATGTGGGAAACGTAACGATTTATTAGTTAATACCAGAAATACAATGATTTTGTGCTAACTTATCATTCGATTCTATTCTCAAAAATGAGAAAACACCTACACTTTAGAGACTGCTGGAGCCCAACAACAGCCTAACTCTATGCCTGAGCCCTACCAGTAGTTCGTTGAACGTCGAAAGCCTTAAGATGTAATGAAAAATAATATCAAACAAGAAAAGAAAAATCGCATCGAAAAGAAATGACCGCAAATTATTGCAGACTCTCTTCTCTTAAATATTAAACTCAATGCACAAGTTTTTGCCTTAATTTCGTTTTGTGTCCAAAACATGTCTTTCATTCTTATGTCTTATCATTTCTTTCTGAATGTCTTTATTTTTATATATACTTCGAACTCGAATTCAACGCAAACTCATAACAAATCCTCGGAAAAAGAATTCTTTTTCTTTAGTTTTTGAACTCTACTACAGAAGAAAATCGAGCCCTCAGTGAGTGAAGTGAGAAATATCTTAGTTTTGTTGTTCAATGACATGTTTTCGCTTCTTTGATTTAAATAATAATTGCAACGTTCAGACCATAGCATACTATTCTTGCACCAACACTCCTAACCAGTGTATCACTCTTTGACACAAGAGCAGCTCTCTCTCTCTCTCTCTCTCTCTCTCTCTCTCTCTCTCTCTCTCTCTTATGCTTTTATGTCATTAAATTCTTCTTCTTTATGGTCTGACTCTGGCTCTCACATTAGCTCTCACTGGAAGTACTGGTAGTATGTCTGTGCTGTGATAGCTGTGAAGCTTTGTCTGTTTTGTGCTCACATTTACTCACTTTAGTGTTTGGTTGTGTGAAAGCAAAGGCAAATGTAAAGGAGTTATGCTTTGGGTTTATTCTCGTGATTACATTTTGCTTCGGAGACTCTCGAAGTTGGTATATATACAGAGTTGTATCGATTTGTTTGGATGCGCACAATTTTGCACTTATTCTGTGCGTTTGATGCCAAAAGTGTAACGTCTCTGTAAGCGTGACCTCAAACCAAACTGATATAAAGCACTTCACTGTTTTGTGCTGTAATTTTTAACCCCTAATATACTTAAATAAAGTTAAACTTTACTAACAATTGGCTTAATTTGGTTCGAGTGAATGCAAGAACAGAAAGAGTGTTTACAGTTAATAGTTTGTTCAATTTCTTCCTGGTCCCTTTTGACCGAAATAATAGATAATTATGTATTAACCGCAATAAATGCAATAAATTGATGTCTGAACTGAATAGTCAAACAAGTGTTTAAAACAAACAAAGCTCTTAATTAACTCAAAACACTATCAGTTATCTCATTCTTCCCCCAGTTTTGGTTTCCAATTAATGACAAAATGAAGCGCACATCTAAAAGAGGGAGGGCCACACCATTCTTGACAATTCTTAGTCAATACAGAAGAATAGGAGTTGAGTCGAGTGCGTCGAGCGCTCAGTTGTGTACTTATGATATGTGACAAATGTGTTTATAATATATTATTAACAAAATATAATAAAAACTATTATTCAAATAGAAAAGAGTGACAAACAATATTTAGTGTATCGTTGACTGTAATGAATGCATTTTGAATGCTAGTTAAGCACAATAAGGAGAGTGCAGTTGTGTTGTCATAATAGCCATTTCCAGTCCAAGGCATCACTCATTGCCATCTCCTTCCGGTTTAGTTGCGTTTCGCTCAAAAAACAACTCATAGAGAGAATTGAGAGCAAAGAATATATAGAATTATTGGTGTATTGCAATGTGTTAGGCATACATCTGCTGGCATAGTGTCGCTGCCGACGATGTGCTGCTGCTCAGTGCCTTTAAGTCTCTATGCTTACAGTTCTTGTGCTAACTCTTAGGTAACAGTAATAGCCTCACCATTGATAGCAGTGAACAATCATAAAAAGAATGGCAAAAAAAAGAGAATCAAAAACACAAGTTATTGCAAACAACTTTTGCCATTTTTTCCGGGAAAATGTCAGTCAGAATGAGATACGAAATGTGAACAGAAAGCCAGGGATGCAGAGAAACTCAAAGGGAGAGGCATTGCGAGGGCAGCAAAAGAGATTGGCTTTGCTTTCCACGGCTGATACTTATATGACCGGATGAATAATTCAATCGACTGTTTGCTCTGTTCGCTCTCACTCTCGCTGTATCTGGTGTTGTGCTGTGCTCTCAGTGCTCTCACTCTCTCTTTGAATGGTTTGCTGCTATTCTATCGATTTGCTGAAGTAATGTTACACTCTTTATGTTAGCGCTCTGTAGTGAAGCAGCGGTTTTAATACACAAATACTGCACTTCTCTAATAGTGCTAAGAATTGATGGCACACACACTCATATACTCGTATAATATATATATTACTATATATTATATACACTATACTAATGTGAAGTGGCGTCACCTCAGCCACCATTATTTGATCAGATGAAAAGGGGACAGAAGGCAATCGACTGAATTATATGCAAAGACTGAGTGATACTCCGCTAATACTCTAATACTCTGTTGAGTAGAATAGCATTTATGGTATTGTGTTATACATTAAAAGTTATATTTGAGACTCAGTATCGCAGTATTGGTCCAAATGTTCACTTTTGATGAGCACATCCATAACCAAAAACTAGTCATAGTATTGGATGACTGAGCTTTTAGACCATCGACACTGAATTGTTCCAAACGAATGCATTGCTTTGTTGTCAATGAGCGCACAACATGGTAATGGTTCAGCACCAGAACAGCCCTGTGCAGTTCAGGTTCACTCCTTTTCAAAATGATCCGGTCCTGCAAAAGGTTGTGAAGCCTTCAAAATATTTAAAAACTGCTTCACACAAATGAACTCTCTGTGCGACTGATTCTAATGTGTAATTATTTTGGCGCATACAGGAAGCTGTTGGCTGTACGGCCTGTGCTCTTACCAGTCTTCGTCACTCGTCTTAGAGCTCAGTTCCACTCTAAAGAAGCTTCAAATACTTGTTTCTCGTCTTCAACTTAATTTTGATGGCTATTGTGCCAAATGGCTAACTATTGTCACAAATGATACCTTTTTTATTATAAAGTTAAACATGAAACGCACTATTACTGCCGACCCCTCCATTCAGGTCCCCATTACCAGTCAAACACGCTTACAGGTATCAGATCGGGATCAGCAGATGATTTCTTTCCTTTGATAGACTCGTTCTTTTGGATAAGTTTTGGTATCGTTTTCTTCACAGTTAGCAATAAAACGAATATCTCTTCACATTCGCCTCAACTATAACTAGTATCGAAGGCGGGGTTCGGGTCCATAACCACACATTCGTTGACTCAATGCTCTGTAATCTATGGCTAACACAAAGACAAAAAAATTCTCTCAAAGTTTTTTTTTTATATAAATTGAGACAAAAGTCTCTCAATTTTGCTTCAATTCTGAAATTGAAAATAAATTCATTGAGAAATTGAAACATTTTGTTCGCTAATAATCTGACAAATTTTCGATGTTTTGATTCTTTTGTGTAGAGGGTGATGTCTATCTTGGTAATTCAATTATTGATAGATAAATGTCTCGCATATATCCACTTTTAATGTTTTGTATTTTTGATTTTGTTGTGAAAAGTTGTTTAAAAAGTTGCTGTACACTAATGTTTGCAGAACTCACGCAATGGTATACATAACTGATTTTGTCTCCAGAATGCACTCAACTCTGAATGAGTCCTACATTTTTTGAGATCAGAGAACTTCGAATATATTATAAAGTTTTACCTAATTTTGAGTCGAGTTCGCAATCAGGCGAACAGAATATTTCATTTTTATGACCCGTCAATACGTTCCCACTTTGAGAGCATATCGGAGAGACATAAGTGTCAGACTTATGAACTCAACGAAAAGCATACAAAATGATATTCACGACCAAAGCTCGCAAATAGTGAATATCCCCTAAATTTCAAAGCAGTGAATATTTTTCTCTCCAACGCTTTTCTTTCCCCACAGAATCGTCACATTTCTCTCTCTCTCTCTCTCTCTCTCTCTCTCTCTCTCTCTCTCTCTCTCTCTCTCTCTCTCTCTCTCTCTCTCGTCTATACTCTCACTGTTTGCGGCAGTGATAATAACATCGGGTGATTCAGAGTCAATGCTGAGTGCGCTTCCAATTCTTGGGTTCTTCAGTATATGTGTGTAACTCTCCACTTATTGTCAATACTTCCTCAGCCTCGGGCTCACTGTGTTTTTAAACAGGAGCGGCACAAATATCTCTTACCATTTTCACCCTCACCACCGAAATAGCATAAACCGAATGTTTTGAACAACAAAAACACAGAATCTCTGCCGACGACTGTCTGCACACAAATAACAAAACAGACAAAAAAATGCACAAAAATCTTTCGAAATGTTAAAAAATTTTGTTAATAATTTTCGGTTAACAATAAACTTAAACTCAATTTGACTCAAACTCTTGTTTTTTCTCTTGTTTTCTAGTTTTGTGGAACAGCACAACACTAGGCGTCGAACGGATATATCAGAAGCAGAGCAAAGAGAACTGCATTGAGAAAAGCCATCGACGACTTCCTTATATCACAAAATAATTAATTATTAAATTGTCGGCCAATGCATCAAACATTACAGAAAAATATCGGACCACCGGTACCGCAGGGGTATGACTCCTATATCACTACTAAATTAAATTCTACTGTATTTCAATTATGTTAATTACAACGATTATCACATCTTTTGATATATAATTACACACATATATGACAGCAGCGAATATATTACACTATTTTTACCGAAAATGTTGTGAACTTATCATTTCATAGACCACTTAAATAACAATTTCTGGAATGTTTTCTACAAACATATCTTCTTCAGGGAACTGATGACCAGTTTTGGCTCATTTTTCATTCATAGCTTATCTTACATGAGATCTGCATTATTCTCATTATTATATATTTGCCAGTCTTTTAGCCATCAATTCTGGCATCAAAACCAGTCCTCAATCGATATCTAATAGATTTTAATTAATTTTTTATTTAAACGATAAATCTGTAGAGTTTAAAGTGTAATTGCTACAAGAGTAACATGCGGAACATGCATCCAAATTAAAAGCAACACCACTTTGGATCAGATTTACTTCATATGCAAATATATTTTCGTGAAGATTAAAATTTTACAGATTTGATGGTTATATCGACTATAAAGTTATGAATTGATTGAGAATTGATTCATATAATGGCTGTCAGTTTCACGAATGGTTGCCTCAAAAAAAGTGTTAAACAATACGCAAATCAATAGTTATTCAAAACATTTTTATTTCAATATTAAAGGAATGAAAAGCATATGATGTGTATATTATATGGCGTTTATGTTAAATATTATACCAGACTAGCGTTGAGCCCCGACTGCCCCCCAATTGGTATGCATTCAACTGAGACTTTTTTTAAAAAGTTCTCTTAATGCAAATTATGGCTGTTTCCGCTTTTTATTGTCGACAGCGAGCATAGAGAGGGTCATCCACATATCCAAGTTTAGTGTGAGCGCCTGTATTTCACGCTATTGTGGTGCCCTTGGAATAAACAGATTCTATTTAGACTAGACTCGAGCGACAGACTCTACCTCTAAATGAAACTGAGCTCCACTGGTT
>JAQGCS010000622.1:0-19987 GCA_034702105.1 Fuscozetes fuscipes
TTAGTATGATGCATATTAATAGACATTTCAGAAACAGATAAGTCTATTGGTTAGATAATAGACTGTCCACTTTCTATATAACACATACGATACATCGAAAAACATGAATAAAGTTCTCATATTTCGCATTCAATTGAATTATTTAAAAAATGTTTAAATCTGAGAATATTCTTATAATTGTTGTCCGCTTTTATATAGATTTCTCTTCAAATCTCATTATACTGATTTCAAAAATCAAATATCTAGCAAAACTAAAAGAAGATGTAAAGTGTCAATGACTTGCAAAATTACTTGTAAAACCCTCCCTCTTAAGTATTCTAAAGTAAACTTGCATATCTATGTTATTCACTTTTTGCAATTGATTATTTAATTAAATTCGTGTTCGTTGTAGCATGCTAATTGCATACATTATCAGCTCTAATGATAAATTTCTCACTTGCAAAACATGAGCCATTCTTTAGATGTGATAAAATTAGAAAGGGATAAAAGGTGGTCTAGCCAAAACAGATCTTATTTGAATAAATAAATGAATTAATTTCTTTTTATTTTAATTTTTGATTATTTTTGTATTTGTGTTTGAGTTTGAGTTGAGCTCAAACCAACTCAATTGTAACTCAACTCAACTATATTTCTAAAGAATAACATCAGAATAATTGTTGAGAAATCAAATTCAAATTTTGACAGCTCTATTGGTATTTGAGATTATCCTAGTTTTTCACTACATTTATAGTATATAATGTAGTATATAGGTTTGTCGTTCTCGACACCCCCTGCCCCCAGGCTTAAAGCACTAAGATTTATCGAGATATGCCTTGGAGAGAGATGGGGCTGGGGCTGGCCTATGGAGTTATACCCTGGAGAGAAATAGGGTTGAGGCTGGCCTATCAAGATATGGATGAGAGAGGTAGATGTCATGCAAAATACTCAAAAATGGTTGTCACGTGACAGGGCTTTCAATTTGGAAAAACACTTTTAAAAATTAATAAAGGGGATGAATGTTGTGGAGATTGGGTTTTAACCGAACTTGTTTTTGTTCATATTTGAACTCGAATTCCATATATTTTGACCATGATATCACAGGCGCTGAAATTAGGGTTACAATTTATTAATTAAGTTTTCTTAAATTAAAGTTTTTAGTCATTAAATTAAGTCAGGCATGCACAAGGGAGAATGATTTTTAGAAATGCCTGTGATTTTTAAAATTTTGACACTGGACCACAAACAAAATGCGCCATTTAATAGAGCGGCCGAAAAAAATTCGCTCTAAGATTTTGAATAACACAAAATTTACTGAAGATATTTTGATTCTGTAAAAAGCATAAGAAAGACCCATGTTCAAATAACTTTTAGCATGGTAACCAAAAATATAATTTTTCAAAAATTATGAGAGAATGGAAGGTTTGCGAAGGTCAAGGTCCTAACTCACATCTTACTAGGTAAAGTTGGTTTGAAAAGTTGTTGTGATAGAGGGATAGTGTAAACTTATGCAACAAGAATCTTAAGGATTCAACTAAAATTTTTTTTAGTAACCTAGGTATAACAGAACATATGCAAAGCTGTATACAGCTGAAATTATAGAACTAGAGCAAAAATGGAAACATGTATGAAAAGAGGAGATGTTGATTTTTCATATGAAATATGAATGAAAAAAATCCAATTGATTTTGTAAGCAGGGTGAGAGTTTGAATATCTTCATTTTTAATAAATTTCTATGAAAAATATCAATATTTTTAAGAGAATAATATTTTTTCAGTTATAAAAAGCGGTATGAATTCAATGAGAGATATGACTCTATTTGGAATAAATACTTGAATTTACGATATATTCAAACTCTCACCAAAATTAAACTTCAAAAAACGTGTATTGAAAGAAGTAATAATAAAAACAGTAATAAAAATAGATTCTTGTAACAAATTGAAATTAAAATTCAACGTTCAAATCACATATAAGTGAAATTTTGAACAAAAAATAAATCATTAGATATTTATTTAATGATGAATCATGAATCAAAATTTTATGAATGCATAAGCAAGCAATTTTTAGTGAAAACATTCACATTTATTATTTATTTTTGAACTCAGAAAATGATTAAATAAATCAATTAGATTAATTATTATTGTATTGGGTGCATTACCTTACTGAACTTGAAAGCAATCGATTCACTTTTGTCACTTTGAAGTCTATTCTATCATTCGCTTGTATTTCCACTGAATTGTGAAAAATGGTTGTTTGTGTGTGAGGTCGACGACCTTCTGGTAAACTCTAACTAAAATTAACTTTTAGAAGAATTTTTGTTCAATTTTGGTTTAAATCGTAGACAAGAATTCACTAAACAATATGAAAGACCAAAATTTTTTGAAATAACTGGCGATCATATTAAAGTAATTTTCATAGATTTGTCATAAGGTCTTGTTTGTAATCGAAATAGAATAGTTTAGCCAGTTTAGTGTATTTAAACTGTTAATTAATTTTTAGCATCTTTTTATGGCTCGAGTTTGATATCACTACCATTTCAAGACTCGAAGAGCACAACAGTTATTTCTTTTCGCTTTAAAACTTATCAATCGGATGCTGTGCTGTTTTTGGCAGTTGGGCCCATCGATTACTGTTTGATATGTTTGGAGGGAACGCACATTTCTGTATGCATTCAATGCATGTTTGAAAATTCTTGAAAATCAAATGCTTTTACTTTTGGATATTAGGTTCGAATAAATCTGGGATCAGGAGAAGCAATTCTTTCGTCAAAAGACTTAATTTTGAATGACCTTGCTTGGCATAGGGTTGATGTCCAGCGAACTGATGCTGAACTTTCACTAGTTATCGATGAGTTACATACTTATTTTTTGGATATTCCTGGCAAATTTTTTGAGCTCAATGTAAAGTTTGGTTTATTTTTGGGAGGTTTGGGAAACTTCAATGAACTATATTTGGGAGAACTTCAAAATTTTCGGGGATGTTTGGAACAAGTCTTTTACAATGGAATCAATGTAATAGAGTCAGCCTCTAAAACCGACGGCACTCATCATATAAGTTATGAGTGCAGTAATGAGTTCGAAGCCTCTCCATCTGATGCCATTAGTTTTGTTGAAAGCGGTAATCACGTAGTTATGCCCGGTTTTGCCACTTCGGCCAGAAATGGTGGTGCGCTAAGTTTCGATATCAAAACGTCTTCGTTGATAGCAGTCTTATTCTACAACGAAGGAAGTGGTGGACATCAATCAGATTTCATTTCTGTTGAGATAATAGACGGCAGAATATTGCTATCAGTGAATAATGGGGACGGACTCGTTGTACTACAATCCGATATCATAGTTACTGATGGTTTCTGGCATTCAGTTGGCGTTCAATTTAGTTCTACTTATTTAGAAATATTGATAGACCACTTTTCTCCTCGAAGTCTGAGACCAAATTTAGGGCAAAACAAATACTTTGATCTCAACGACCAGTTATATGTGGGAGGAATCGAAACCAACAAACAATCGGTTGCATACAAACATGGATTGCAATCGATATTGTCTGAGGGACCGGACAGTTCCATAAAAGGTTGCATCAAAAACATCAAAATTGGGCAAAAGACTATCAGCTTAAGAGATGCTAAAATGAGTCGGGGTATAAAGTCTGGTTCTTGTATCTGGCAATTTCAATGTCTGATTCACAAGAATTCACCCTGTGTCGAAGGCGCCGAATGTTTTCAAGAAGGCTTTAGCGATTTCAGATGCCTTTGTGACAATGCTGTCTGTGTTCGTAAAAACGTCACTGCTTATAATAAACTATTTGATAGAAAACAAGACAACGAAGAAGTAATAGACTCAACGATATTGCAATTACAGCCCCTGAGAGTGGGTGAGGGCAGCTCTGCTCTCATTACTCATAACTTGATTAATGTCTTAATAGACTATCACAAGTATGGAATCAGTGACAGCGAAGTCATTTTCCGTATAGAACAGCCTCCAAAACACGGAATTCTCGAAGTGGAAGTGTGGGACAGAACGCTGAACCCTCACTTTACTAATGCTGACAGTCCTACTGATAATGTGTTCACTTTAAATGATTTGATAACAGAAAAGGTTCGCTATACTAATGATGGCTCAGAGAATAGAAATGATTCGATAGGATTTCTACTAGAATTCAATACTCGATTCTTTCATTTGCCAACTTATATACAACCGAAAAATTTGACCCTCGTCATCGAAATCCATCCAATAAACGATG
The DNA here is from genome assembly GCA_034702105.1 of Fuscozetes fuscipes. Lineage (NCBI taxonomy): Eukaryota > Metazoa > Arthropoda > Arachnida > Sarcoptiformes > Ceratozetidae > Fuscozetes > Fuscozetes fuscipes. The sequence goes on from JAQGCS010000622.1 coordinate 4,213, forward strand.
CGCCTATCATTAGCCGCAACAATACTCTTCTGAAAGTATCAAAAAATTCTAAACACGTGATAACGAGAGACAATTTGAGTGCTGAAGACGACGACAATACTCCTGAAGAGATCAAATATAAAATCAATGCCATTATTAATGGCGACCAAAGTTTTATAGAAAATACCAAAAATATGGACATTCCTATCGAATCTTTCACTCAGAATGATGTAAACAATGGTGTAATTCGTTTTATACACAAAACTCGATTTTCAGTCAATAACAACAAAATAAAGGTTTTGCTCACAATTACTGATAGGAATGGAGAGACAGCAGAGACTACACTAACCATCGATGTATTAGACATTGAGTTGATTTTAATGAATAATACGGGCATTTCATTGCCATACAATTCGTTTGCTTTAATCTCAACATCGAATCTAAGCTATAAAACCAATTCTGATTCAGATTTGAGTCAATACATAAAATTTGAAATTATCAAAGAAAGTCATTTTGGATGTATTCAAAAGTTGAGAGCAAATGGCTTTTGGGCCAATGTCTCCATTTTCTCTCAAAGACAAATCAATAGAAACAAAATCAGATATTTTCACTTCAAAGATAAGCCCAACGAAGATATACTTGAGCTTCAAGTCTCTTACAGTGAAATCAAAGCCCCAGTAATTCGCTTTCAAATCAAATTCAAAAAATCCAAACTTGAAGTCATAGCTCTCAACCAATTGACTATCACTCAGGACATGGAAACCATTACAATCACCAGAAAAGATTTGAAATTCGATACACATCCCTATTCTACTGATCCTAATCTTATTATATATACGATATTATCGAAACCTTTCTTTGGTTCACTTAATCTGATAACTGGTAACACAACTGAAGAATTGAAAGTCGGATCTTTGGTTACGCAACAAATGATCAATGATTTCAAACTGATTTACAACTGTTCTGATAAACAGAACCGCAAGAATCACGACTCTTTCGACTTCGAAGTGGCCACAGAGGGCGGGCTAACTAATGTTGAGGTCACCAGTTTTCAGTTGGTGTCATTTCATTTGTTTCTTACATTAACAAGTGAATTCAATTTCTCCTAATTACCTTTACTTATCAATAGTTTCAAATACATTCGAAGCCAAACAGATGACTTTATTTTGACCAACAACAAACTGGTTGTCCTCGAAGGCGACAAATCTACCATCAACCATAAATTACTAAAAGTGGAGACCATCAACAAAATCGGATCAATTCATTACAATATCACAAATAAACCAAAATATGGAACAATTAAACTCATGAATCTAGAGCTCAATGATGTGATTCAAGTCTCGCCAAATATTATTACTGAAGAAGAAATCATACAAAATAGGTATCTAAATCACCAATGTCAAGTATTTATCAAATTATGCTAGTTTATTGTCGAATTTCTTTAAAGAATTGTCTACTATCACGACGACAGTGAACACAATCGCGATCTCTTCGACTTCGAAGTATTTGATTCTCAAAACAATTTTATTTGTTTCGGAACCTTCACAATAGAAGTGGTGATGAAGAACGACAATCCACCCATTCGTGTGATCGACAAAGTATTTGAAGTGGTCACCGATGGCCAGAAAAGATTGACGGCTGACGACATCAAATACCTTGATGCAGATATTGATTCCTCGCCTAAAGATATTAAATATTCCAAAACATATATACCCAATGGCAATTTGTATTTTGTGGACAGACCTAATGATATAGTCGAACATTTCACTCAGGAAGACATCGATAAAGAGAGAATATTTTTCAAGCATTCAGGGGATGAGTTTGGTCGTTCTATTCTTTGGATAAGTGACGGACAATTTTATGCTTCGGGAGTCCTCGAAATCAAAGCATCCAAACCATACTTAAGAGTGTCGAAGAATAGCGGCCTAATTGTTAAATATGGCGAAAGTGGTCTCATTACTGCACATAATTTGACGGTTGATACCAATCTCGACATAACTCACAAAAGGTTTTATTAATTAAAACAAGTTCGGTTCAAACTCAAACCCCCACTACATTTATATCATTTATTAATTTTAAAAAGTGTTTAATTTGTTCAATTTGTTGAGAGAGAGAGAGAGAGAGAGAGAGAGAGAGAGAGAGCCGTTTCTTGATTAGGATCGGGTGGGAATATGCCTCTCACATAGACGATACATAAGACCCATGGAATTAAATTTCCGTGGGATCCAATATCTCCTCTTTCATAGACATAGCATCTATCAATCCATTACTTAGCATAGACTTAAATATTGAAAATATTTTTTAAATTTTGAAACATGGTTACTTTTAAATATTTGTGAAAATCAATTGTTTTTAAATTCAAGTCTCGCTGCAAATCTTAAATTGTTATGGAATCTGATCAGCCCACAGGCTTAACATACAATTTATCTATGTCATATCTAACCCCTTTCATAGATTTAACATAGGATTTATCAAGGATATATCTGCTTCCTCTCCAATGCATATCTCCATAGCCCCATCCCCATATCTCTATAGAATTTCTGCCATGTTAGAAATTCTAGAGTGGTTTTTAACGACTTTTGGAAAAACTGCCCCTAGAACCACTAGAAAGTTTCCAGAAAAATCCGAGCTAGACCCCCCGAGACCCATTTTGGGTGGCCATCCCTGGAGTGATTGGGAGATGGGAGGAGCTGAGTAATAATTTTTTGCAAATTTTCAATATCTAAAAGAAACAAACTTAGAAATCCTACCGTTTAGAGCATATAAATGTATAAATTAACATTTAAATTGTTTATTTAAAGTGACATAACAATTAAAATAACATCTGATCCGAAATTTGGTCAAATTGTGGTGGGAGGGAAGGAAAGCAATCGTTTCACTTTTCAGGTCTGAAAAGCAATAGATTCCAATTTTTGATGTATTGACAAATCCTTCGCTTTAGGACTTAATTGACGAAAGTATAGAATATGAGAGTAAAAGCTTCGATGAGGACTCACATGTAGTGCACGACTCATTCACTTTTCGCCGTAAAGATTCCAATTAATTTGATTTGAATTTTTATAATTTGATTCAATTATTTATAGTATTCTTCAACGGAGAAGACTATCTAAGTAATAGAGTGACGGCTGAAAATGAAATGTTCAATATCTCGATATACCCGCATTCATATTTTCAATTGAGCATAGTTAATTTGAAAAACATATCTGTGGAAGAGGACCAGTTTGTTGTGATCGACTCATCTAAACTATTAATAAGCCACCAGACTTTGTCAGCTGAAAATATTGTATATATGATCAGTCAATTACCAAAAATGGGTGTCCTTTCACTGCTAACAAACAACACAACTCCTATTCCAATGCATTTTCCATCAAAAGATTCGATAAAAAACGACAATCTATTGATTTTTACTCAAAGAGATATTGACGACAATTTGATTCATTATAAATATACTGGCTCCGAAAATGCCTCGGATATAGATCATTTCAAATTTGACGTTTCAAATGGCATAACAACTGTTCGCGAATTGACTTTTTATATTAACATTATTTCCAAACTAATTACTTTATATACGGGAAATATAACAGTAGTTGAGGGCCAGAGTGCTCTTCTCATTCCACAAGACTTTATTGTGTCGAACACTTTCTATGCAAATCAAATCGACGAATACCTCATTATTGAAGAACCAAAGTTTGGATCAATTGTCTGTAGAGATGAAAACGACGATTTAAAGCGCACAAAATCTTTTACTCCCAAACTGTTGAGAGACGGACTCATATCTTATTCTCACGACGGATCTGAATCATCCAGGGATTGGCTCACAATAGTAGTCAGAGCAAACTCCATGAATAAAGAAAGTCTTCCCTCGACAATACATGTCATAATTGAACCGATAAATGACGAAAGACCCTATGTCGTCAACAACACAGGTCTTCAATTATGGGAAGGAACCAGTGCTCTTATTACAAAAGGTCTTCACAAACCCATATTTCATTCAATGCCTTACTTTTATTTGATTTTCAGCTCATTTGGCGACAGTCGACGACGACTCTAATACTGAAGATATTGTTTATCAGATTTCAACCCCAAGTAATGGTTATGTGACGACAATCGACAACAAACAGACTCCTATTGAAAGGTTCTCTCAAATAATGATCGACTCAGGAATTATTCTGTTTGTTCAAAGGTATTGTAATTATAGTACTGTCATATGTTTTCTGATCATTTATTAATAAACAGGGGAGAACTGGGAGGAGGGTTCAGGTTCCAAGTAACTGACGGAACACTTTTCTCAGCGCCGCATGTTTTTGTTGTGACGGCTAAACCAGTGATTATGTCACTTACTGTCAACAAAAAGCTATTTGTTTTTCCTCGAATGCAACAGTCGGTGACCAGAGATCACCTCTTAGTTGAGACAAATGACGGCAACCAAACTCGACAATTCACTTATCATATAATGAAGGAACCAAAGTATGGCCGCTTTTTATTAGAAAATGCGGATGGTACTACAAAATACATTCAGTCATTCACTCAAAAACAGATTAACGAAAATCTGGTTCTCTACGAACAAAGTAAACCAATTAATGACATCTTAGTCGAAGACCAAATTGTATTCGATATTGAATCTCATTTCGTGCAGTCATTGAAAAGCGTAATCTTCACCGTTGAGATCGCAATCGGAAATTCTGGAGAAGACTTAACGCCTGAAATGACTAAATTGATTCAAATCAGTCCTTTGTTTGTGACTGAGGGACAGTTTACTGTCATTACCGACAAGAATCTCAACATTACTGAACTTGTTAAATATTGGAAGAAAAAAGACTTCAATACTAAAATTGTGGATAAGTTATATTTGAGAAGTCAAAAGAGTCCGCTCCACGGAATCATTCTGTTTGAAGGACAAGACGTAAACACCAAAATTAAAACTATTCCTTTGAGTGCCTTAAATAACCACCAATTGATTTATAAACACGACAGCAGTAATACATTCAATGATTCTTTTAGTCTCAGTATTTACATAAGCAATGGAATCGACATTCCTCTCTCTAATCATACCATTGAAGTCAACATTACTCCTGGTATTATAACTCTCTCTCTCTCTCTCTCTCTCTCTCTCTCTCTCTCTCTCTCTCTCTCTCATTTCACCTAGTTGAATGATCACTTTAATTATCAATATATTTGTAACTCATAGTTAATGACGAATTACCGATTCTATTGACACCTAACCCAAGAGTTAATGTGATTTATGAATCAAAGACATTGATTTCAAATTCATTACTGAGAACTTCAGATAGAGATGAGTTACCACAGAATATAATTTACGAATTAATGAGCGATCAAATTATAAAAAGCACTTTTGGTTACTTTATGGTCGAACCAAATGAAGAAGCGGTCGAATCGTTCACTCAGTTTCAAATCGATTCGAAAATCATTTATTTCAAACATAAGGGTCTGATTTCAGGCGAAAAACAAATAAAGTTTAGAATCAAAGATGAAAAAGGAATGTGTCATCAAAAGATTCATTGCACTGAATGGTATACATTGACATTAATCACTCGACAGTCGACTCTACAGCTCTTCAATCATTCGACCGTTCAGTTACTTCAGGGATCGATAACAGCGAAAATCGAAGCCAAACATCTCTCAGTACTCTCTAATGATATAAAACCAGAGAATATTGTATTCATGATAAGAGAGGGTCCCATAAATGGATATATTATAGTCAATGATAAGACAAATATCGAAAAGTTCAAACAAAATGACATCAATTCTTTAAAAGTATCTTACATTCAAATAAACAAAACTTCGAGCGATTATTTCGTTGTGGATGTGATGCGCGTCCAAAGCGGACAAATGCATAAATCATTGGAAAACATAACGATTTCGATATCTGTTAGACCTTTGGTGAGGGCTAAAAAGCCATTTTTAATAGCCAGCCCAGGGTATCGATCGGTCCTAACTTTGGATCATTTGGACGCGAGGTATGTCCTCTGTTAGACTCACTAAAGTAATAATAATATTTCCAAATATTTCAGTGATTTGTCGTTAATTACAAATTCAGTGCCAAAATTCAAAATAAAAACAAATCCAAAGTTTGGTTTCCTTAAGCGGTTTGCTCAACAAAAGGCTACTAAAAGGGTCAGAAGAAAGACTATGACCGAGAATACAGTGATTGAATTTACACATGATGAGGTGTTAAGCGGACAGATAGCTTATATCGCCGATAAGGACTTAGATCTGAGTTATCCCAACGAAATCATAACTGATGTGATTCACTACGATCTGAGTGCACACAACGTTCAGACGGCTTCTGGTGTTTTGGTCATCAATATTGTAGACAAAAAACTTTGGAATAAGTCTCAAAATGGAGACATCGGAACTAATTTCAGCGATTTTGAGGATCAAAAGATAGAGATATTTGGAGAGAATGAAGAAATGAATTACTTGAATATTATCATAACTCGCGATCATCTCTTAATTGCATTCGTATTCGTAGTCGTCGTTATACTAACGGTTGCCTTAATAGTAATCATAAGGTTCTGTCAGTCGAGTCCATCTATTCAGACACTACATAAAGAGAACAAATCGGGTCCAATCTCATCAACCATCAGCACGAGTCCAGCCATATTAGATGGGCCACCGGTCAGCGAATATGCGGCAGAAATGCTGATGATGTCACACAGACTTTCGCCCAGGAGTACCCCTTCTGTCTCTGAAATGGAGACGGGGATGATTCCAATGGCACCGCCAACTTCTCCTTCATTGAGCACTAATTGCAGTATTTTGGAAACGCGTAGTCATACGGCTACCCCTCGATCACTTCTTCGGTTACCAATGGCTGGCCGTTTGAGGGGTGGATGTGCTGCTGTTGAAGACCTTCCTGAGTCATCAGTCTGTAATATATTTCCCTTACCGCCCCCATCGCTATACTTTGAAAACGAATCAAACTCTCCAATAACAGATTGGAGTCAAAGTTCAATTCCATTATGTAAAGTGCCGCCAATAGTTCCACATTGTCTACAAAATCACTACCACTGCGCACCATATCATCATAATATTTGTACATTCAGTCAAAATACATCTAAAGATATGTCAGTGCGAGTTTTGGGTGATGGCACTTCTTTAGTGGGTTCGCCGGCTCCCTCCTTACGTAAAACTCCATGGAGTTCAGATGAGTTACCATCGCCGACCCTTTCGAATGAGGGCCACTCAGACTCTTCGCCACATTTTAAAAATTTGTCCTGCAATCACTGCAAATCTCCCAACACTGACATCTATATCACAGATGGTTTCTGTGCCGATAGTTTGGGTGTTGAGCACGATTTGGGCCAAACAGCGCCCAAACAGAAACAACAATATTGGGTCTGAACAATGACCAAACCAAGAATCAAATCCATCGAAAATATTAATCAAATAATCGCAAAAATTATTAAAATGCAATTTCATCGCTATTTTTCTATTTCTACAATTCAGACGAAAACATCGAATTTAATAATCGGTTATTTTTTGACCTCTAATCCCGGGTCAAGTGTAATATCCGTCATTCACCAAGTTAAATAAGCATTCAAGTGGACATCCCTGTAGTTTAAATTGTTCTAATCAACTAGGTGGTCTCTTAATGATTTAAAGTTTGATGGACTTGAGTTACTAGACTTTAAAGATCTGCCGATTAATAGACCATAAAAACGTTGCGAACATAACTCAAATTTACGATTATTTATATTTATTTCGATTTTTATATATAAATGTATTTATTGTTTGAAATGTTTGATTAAAAATTGATTTTATAATATTTTATGCCATAATCATTTTTAAATACAGTCTGATCTGGATTCAAGAGACTCCTCGGTGCGGCCAAAATTACTCCCTTAAATCGAATTTCCCTTCGAAATTCGGTTTAAAGCGGGTGAGGTAGAGCACAAAACTATATACTACATTCTATAAATGTAGTGAAAAAGAAGAAAATTCTAAGATTAGAGAAGAAGATTAGTCTATGAAATGTGTACTTTTATCCAATAAAATAATTATAGATTTAAATCTTTGATTTTGATTTCACGCTTTAAAATGTTTGATAATTCGGAACTTAATGTACTAAAGAGTGAAATGCTGTCCCTTTTGTAAATCCATTGGTTATTCATTAAATCATAACGTTTTGGTCCACTAAACAATTCAAACAAAACACTCAATCATTAGAAGAGTAATCACTTTCGGTCAGACCTGAAGGGAGAGGAGAACCAAATTTGTCGATTTGGCGTTTGTTTGTTGATTACATAAATTCCATGTAATCCCAAATTCCAAGTAATGACTCCGTTCTGCGAACAAAACTTTAAATAATTACAATATTTAATTGCAGGGATGCCTAAGCTTTTCGGCTCTAGGGGGTGGTATAGGGGGTAGTTTTTGAAAATTTTTCTAGGGGGTGGCTAGGGGGTAGTTTTTTGAATTTGCCGCCAAAAAACCGAAAAAATTTGCCGCCTCGCTACACTTGGCGAAAAAACTCAAAGGAGGGAGTAAGGTAAAGAATTTTCCCGCCTCGCTTCGCTCGGCGGCGAGGGGGGGGGGTATACCTGTAATGTTAAAATTCTAAATTCTAGGGGGGTAAAGCCAAAATTTTCGACTCTTGGGGGGTGGTAAGACTCATACCCCCTTTTGGGCATCCCTGATACTAATTGATTGATAAGTGGATCAAAGGTATGATTTGATAACAAGTTGTAAATAAACAAATGGATGCATACACTGAGAGAAAGGTCTGAATCTTTGAATTCAATGTTTGTTTCGATTATTGTATCAAATTCTTCGTATAAATGTTCTAAAGTTTGGTCAGCAATACGTTCATAATTGGAGGCATCGAAGGGTTGTGTCGATAGACTCCTATTTAAAGTGAGTAATGGTTTAAACAGATTTGTATTCCGATTAACTGTTGATTTGTTTGCGGCGAACGGCCTTTCATTCAAATCATTGCTTAAGTGACTCGTATTACACATATTGTGTACTAAAAGCAAATTTTTGATTCGCTTTGTATTTCTCACAAAATTAAGTTTTGATGAGATATTCATTTATTACAAATCATTGAACTAATAGTTAACACTATTAATAGTTTAACACTTTATTTACAAACAAACAATAATTTATACGTAAGTTATGTATGAAGTAATCAAAAGTTTCTAATACAGAGCGAAGGGCGCACTCATTGAAAGCTCAGATCAGAAGAGACGACCACTTAATGATCAAAACCACGTTTTTCTAACGCATTGGTTGCGAACAACACATGAATTGTTGTCTCAATTAAAAGACAAACAATTAATTAAACAATTCCTCAGTGAAGCTCTTCTGCGGAGAGGACTCAAAAATGGTATCTTTTTCTCTTCATATCATTTGTTATCTTTTTTATTGAAGTGTTATTTGTCAAAAACAGAGCGAAACAACTGAAGTAAACCCAAAGGCGTATCCGTTGGCCGACAATACATTGACGACAAAGATCTTCAATATCTTGCAACAAGCAAATAACTATAAACAGCTGAAGAAAGGCGCCAACGAAGGTATGTGTAATGCTTTTGCCGATTTGGTCAAATAATGTGTAATTTGATGTCAGCCACAAAGACCCTTAACCGCAATTTGGCGGAACTCATAATAATGGCGGCCGACGCAGAACCCATTGAAATCCTTCTGCATTTACCACTTCTTTGTGAGGATAAGAACGTGCCCTACGTTTTCGTGATGTCAAAGCACGCGTTGGGCCGGGCGTGTGGTGTGGCCCGTCAAGTGATCGCCTGTTCCATTACCAGCAATGAGGGCTCACAACTCAAACCTCAAATCGAAACTCTTCAGCGAGAGATCGAAAAGCTTTTGATTTGAGTGATTCATGCGTTGACTCATGTCTTGCACTCATTTTTTTAAATTAAGATTTTAATCACCGATTCTTTCATTTGATTAATAAGTTTTAAATAAATATTTAAATTTGAAGTGAAGTTAATTTAATCGTCATTTTATTTCTCAATAGAAAGTTGTGATTCGGGTTAAGTCACTCACATTCCTATTATATTATTTGTAATATTCCTGCAATAAAAACCATTAAATTCGTAGATAATTGGGATGATTGAGGTCTTAATGAGAAGACAATTTTAGTGGTCAAGTGGTGCCATCTCTTACGCCTATTCCTCAAAATGAGAAGTGATATCCTTTTCCTGTAAAGTCCGAGACTTAAATGCAATTTATTGTTCAAAAAGGTTTGTTTCGTTCATTGAATTCAATTTAGAGATATTATTATCAATCAATTGATTTGATTTAATTGTAATTATTTTGAAACACAAGACGTGTTTCGCCACAAATCGAAACCTAATCCCAGATATAGTCATAACGTAAAAGATGGCAAAAAAACCCAAAACGGAAAAGAAGTCGAAATCGGCTCTCAATGAAGTGATAACTCGTGAATATACTGTTCATCTCCACAAACATCTTCATGGAGTGGGCTTCAAAAAGAAGGCACCAAGGGCCATCAAGGAAATCAAAAAGTTTGCTGAAAAACAAATGGGAACTGAAGACATCAGAATCGATACCCGACTCAATAAATTTGTGTGGAGTAAAGGTATCCGAAATGTGCCCTATCGGGTACGCGTCAGACTCGCTCGGAGGCGTAATGAAGACGAGGACAGTCCCAATAAGTTATACACCTTGGTGACGCACGTGGCAGTGGCCACTTTCAAAGGCCTCCAAACAGAGAATGTGGACGAAGCAGAATAAACACCACTTCTTCTCACAAACCAATTATTTTTATTTCGTTTCAAATAAGGACATCAATTGTTTTAAAACTGGTTTCACATTACAATTGAATTAAATCAATCGATTGAAAGCCTTATAACAACCGTCACTGCAATTGACTCAAACATATCTTTATTTGTTATAAAAAACTAATCAAATGATTGCATTATTTTTCAAATTTTCTTTTAAATTGACTTAAATGCTAACAAATGACATATTCGCAAATCAGAGCATCAGTTCCTTAAATCAATTGATTTGTTAATATTTTGAAATCTAAAAGATTTTCAATTTTGATTATAGAAAAATTATGTATCAAAATAAAAGCAAAAAGAAACAAGTTCAAAATTTAAGTGTTGAAAATTTTAAACCTTGAAGAAATCATTTTCAAATTACAAGACTTGCCATAAGATTAGCGCCCATCAAAAGGTTAAGGTGACATTATTCTCAACACCTTTGAAAATATTGGTCAAAAAGACCACCAAATACATTTGAACCAGATAAAGCCACAATGTTAACAAAAATTGACTTTACTTTACCTCAAGGTTACCCAGCGCTTACACGCTAAACCTGCCTTAACCTCTAGTTCTTTTTGTGGGAGCCCTAACCCTTTCAAGTCAATGAGTTTGCGAATATCTACCATAAAAAAGAGAAGCTTTCAACCATTTGATAATTTAAAAGATAAATAAGCTTGTGACTAACCTCTAATTTTGACATAGATAATTAGAATTCTAATGTTTGAAGTACTGCTTTTGACGACTCTGTAGTTATTTAATGATTTTTCTCAAATGAAATCCAATTACAGGATTTTCATTAGTTTTACCGCTTTTAAGAAGAAAGACATTTCACAGTACGCCTAAGACTGTCAACCATTCCAACGATATGAGAGTCCGCACACTTCCAGCGCTCGAAGACAATTATATGTACCTTTTAATCGATGACAAGACGAAAGAGGCCGCAATTGTCGATCCCGTAGAACCCGACAAAGTTATTAAAGCAGTCAAAGAAGAAAATGTCAATTTGACGACAGTGTTGACGACTCACCACCACTGGGACCACTCCGGAGGTAACGAACAGCTCTTTAAACAAATGCCGTCATTGACAGTAGTCGGAGGCGATGAAAGGGTTGGAGCTCTTAATAAGAAAGTAACGCACGGCGACAGACTCACTGTCGGACAACTCAACATTGAATGTCTATTCACTCCGTGTCATACAAAGGGACACATTTGTTATTTTGTTACTTCCAATGAGCCAAATGTCGATCCATTGGTTTTTACCGGTATTTCAAAATTCATACCCAAAACTCATTTAGTAATTGATTTTGATTTCAGGGGACACATTATTTGTTGCTGGGTGCGGCAAATTCTTTGAGGGAACGCCACAGCAAATGTACCGAGCACTTATTGAAGTTCTAAGAAATTTGCCCGAAAATACAGTAAATTTTATTTCTTAAAAGCGATTATAAAAAGTTATTTGTTGACAGAAAGTGTACTGCGGTCACGAATATACGGTCACTAATTTGAAATTCGCCGCAAAGGTTGAACCGAACAATGAGGACATCACTAAAAAGCTATTATGGGCTCAGGTTTTAACAATTTTACTAAAAATTTATTTGAAAATAATTTCGATAATTGTTTTCAGGACTTGCGGTCGAAGAATGAGTCGACTATTCCTTCGACAATAGGCGACGAGAAGAAAACCAATCCTTTTATGAGAGTAGACGTTCCCAGTCTTCAAAATCACGCGAATAAAGCGAATGATGCGATCGCAACAATGGAAACGTTGAGACAACAAAAGGATAATTTCAGAGCAAACTGAACGCCAATTCAGTCGCACGAGTCGTTTGTAGACTCTCTGTTGGCCGCAAACACTTTCATTTGGTTTTCGTATCGAACCTTTTCGTCGTTAAACAAATTATAATAAATCTAAAAACAAAAAACATTGTAATCATTGATAATAAGTGGAGTCAGAGTCTGATGACCTGTTTGTCAGTCAGTGATAATTCATGCCATTGTTGTGCGAGGGCTTTGGTGAGCTCCTGGTGAGTCATTTCCGCCTTAATTGCACACAAACTACAATTAAACAATTGAGGGTTCACTTCAATGGATTACCTTGTGCAAACATTGATATTTTTCTTGGACGCAACTTCTGTTCTCCTGACAGAAGAGTAAATAGGGATTGATTGGCTTTTTGGGAGCGACACAAGAGCTTCCGTTGGAAGTGCTCTCATTTCGGCTGTTATTAGGTCTCGATTTTTTAGTCTTTGGCGACATATTTGTTGTATTGTTATTGGATTTGATGGCAATACTCTTGTTTTTCATTTCATTTGGTTTTTGTGTTAATTGTTGGCTCTGTTTATATATCAATACATTTAAAAGAATCAAACAAATGACTCGAACCTCAATAAAAAGCGGTAAATCATAGTTCTTGTAATCGACTCTATATTTTGTCAGTCTTTTGATTAAAATCCTTTTTGGGGATAAAAACAATGAAATAATGTTAGGAAACAAATGATGAATACTTTTTGTGTGTTTGAATCTTCTTGGTCAATCTCTTCGAATTATAAATATTATTAATGAGTCTCTCATTCGAGGCTTTAATTATTTGACATTTTTTCGCTAATTTAGAATATCTTTCGAAGTAATCGATGTCTTCATTAATGTGTTGGTCTTCGCCGTCAGTCGAAGCCATTGTGTAATCTTTTTGGAGGAATTCTTTAAATTTTAACAGAAATGACATTTAATTCAAATGGATTTTAAATTAATGATAATTAGATTCAAGTTCTGACATAATTTTGCTAAACAATGAGTAGAGGTGTCGACGGTTTGCAAATGTGTTAATTCATTGCGAGAGTGAGTGAGTTATGCATTAGTTTTGCAGTGAATTTACATTACATTCCCTGTTATTAAAAGTCTAGACATTTATCTCTCAATTCATTGATTTGTGAAGTGATTGAAATCTTTTAAAACTAATCTTTATTTGATTGCAAACAATAACAGAGTAAACAATGTCTCAGTTTTATACACAATTCGTTGAAAATTTAGATAAATGGCTGCACAGTTCGGGTCGTATTTCGGACATCGCGGACAAAGTGGAGCGAACCATTGGAGTCAAACGCATTTACATGGCTCAGGGTCTGTTTGACCAAACATTTTTCACTTTATGATCGTGTATTGTCTTTAGGACTGCTGGCTTTGGTCGCCATTTATATGATATTCGGGTATTTTGCAGAACTGCTCTGTAATATCGTGGGTTTTGTATACCCGGCCTATGCCTCGTATGTCACAAACAGATATTCATTACTCATTTGATTTATTATTCTGTCCTTCAATTCATATATCAATTGACTCATTGTTTTTAACACAGAATTAAAGCTCTGGAAAGTTCGCACAAAGAAGACGACACCAAATGGCTTACATATTGGGTTGTGTTCGCTCTGTTCAGTGTCTTTGAGTTCTTCTCAGACATAATCTTCAGTTGGTTTCCGCTCTATTGGTTGGTTAAGGTATTTGCCATTCCTTTTATCATTTGCTTCGTGAGAATTGTATTAAATTCACACATATTTTGTTATCGGAAACGTATTTCCGCATCAATTCCTTTGTTTAACGAATGTTTTATTTGTCGTTTTTTTTGATAAAATTACCACAAAATCACAAAAACAACTCAAATGTGATTATCACTTATTTTTTATGGCAGTGTAGTTAAGTGTAGTTAACTTGCATATTCACATTTATAACCATAAGAATCAATCAAATTTGAACAAATGATTGTCCAGAATATAACCACAACTCTTAATTGAATTCATATTTGTCTCACAAGTGGTGGACAAGTGATCTCACCATGCAAATTCATTTTTTACAACTCAATTGCAAGTTCAGAAATCACAAATTTTCTCTTAATAAGATTGTAATGTAATTTACTTTTAATTAGGTGTAAATTTTTGGACTTGCAATTGAGACGCAAACTATTTATGCTTTGTTTAACTTTGTAATTTGTTTACCAAGAACAACTAAGGCTTGATTTATCAAGGACAGTTTATATTTGTATTTACATCAATTGAAAGAAATATGTCTCTAATAATGTTTCCATAATTTTGCCTATTTTTTGAACCAAACATTTTTATTAAGTTAAACAGTAAAGTATCCATTAATAAAGTTTAAAAAATACTTTGCCAGGGGGAATTCCCATAATAACGCCAAATACGTATAGCTTCCTAACAGTTTTAACCGGAATTTTAAATGAATGAGTAGTTTGTGTCTAAATATTAAAACATTTTTACAAAAAGATTAACTTCTTTTAAAATTTGTGGACAATCCTAAGAGCACTTCACTAACAATTACAGGCGACTGTGCTTGCTATGAAGCTAAATACCAAATACATTCAATTATTAATACCGACTTTTGGAATAATAAGTAACAGATATAAGTTATATAAACATATTTGGGTCTAACACAATCAAAAACAGTAAATTTTAATAATAATAAAAGGCCCAGGAATAATCAGAGATAAATACAGAGATTGTAGACATGTAGAGATTTTACTTGTCTTTCTCATCACTGATGCACAGAGTAAGTAACCAAACACTTGAGTGGTTAACACTAAATATGGACAACAAGTGTTCGCACTCACCAATTAGATACTTGGTGCAACAAAAAATCAGTTTGGGTTAGGATTGGATATGGTTTAAATTAGTTTAGATTTGATTATGTTAAATTAAACTAGTTTATATTAAACTAGGTTGAATTACAGTAATTTTCATCGTTTTTTGATGCTTACTCTACTGCAATGTTTGGGTCTATTGTTGTTCATTGCTTAGCACTGAACGCCAAAAAACGCTGCAAAAACATCAGTAATAGCAGCAAAGTAATTAAATAATATACGATTAGCATCAAAAAACGATGAAAATTACTGTTGGTTAGGGTAGCTTAGGTAATTCTACTTTTATGAAAATTTTGAATTTTTAAAATAAAGAGTTAGTCCGGAGCTATAAGTTTAGAGACTGTAATACAGCGTTAAAAAACTGTATTGCAGTCTATCATTGCAA